>PVJC01005957.1:0-56836 GCA_004026665.1 Murina feae | reverse complement strand
GCAGGGGCCGGGGTCCTGCTTGGCAGCTCCCCAGACCCCTTGGCGGCACCGGGAAGTGGGAAAGGAAGGTAGCAGGGGACGGGTGAGTGGGAAAGAGTTGGCGGCCTTCTTGGCGGCTTCCCAGGTCCCTTCCGAGGATCAGGGAGCAGGAAAAGGCTGGCCTGACCACAAGGCGGGGTTTTCCCTGCTTTCTGGTGGCCGGAGGAAGATGGGCAGTAGGCAAGCTTGGGAGGCAGGCAGCACCCAGCCCTGGCCACAGCTCAAAAAAGAGAACAACATGCAGGGGAGGGCAAGAGTCTGAGAGATCAACATAGAGGGGGTGTCTGCTCCAAGCCTTGATGGTGTGCCTGGGGACAGGCCCCCAGCAGGTAGACACACACAGGAGGACTGCTCCGAGCCTCAGATGCGGCTGGGGGCAGGTCTCCAGTGGTGACACACACACACACATACACACACAAGGCGCCTGGCAGACTGGGGCCATCATAGAACATCCACTGAGGGGTCCCAGACTGTGAGAGGGCACAGGCCGGGCTGAGGGACTCCCTCTACCCTGAGTGCACAAATTTTTGTGCACCGGGCCCCTAGTTTAATAATATTAGTGCATTGTATCTGTGTGTGTATGTGTGTGTATGTGCAAAAATTCAAGAAAGGTAGATATATTGTGGTCATAATATTTTTGTCAAATCTCATAGAATTTATAACACAAATAGTGAACCCTAATGTAAACTATGGGACATTTGTTAATAGTAGTATATCAATAGTGGCTCATCAGTCCTGACACATTGACTACATTTAATGTTAAATGTTAATAATAGAAGAGCTGGAAGGAGGAATGGAGGGGGTGGGGTTACAAGAACTCTGTGTAATATCAAATGTGCTCAGTTTTCCATAAATATAAAACTTCTCTTAAAAATCTATTAATTTCTAAAGGCAAGGTCTAACTATATCTTAATTATAACAAGCATAACTCACATAAAAGAATAGATACATTAAAAGTAAAAAGGATGAAAATAGATAGATATGCCATGCAAACCCAAAGCTAATGTGTCCGTACAGATATCAGACAAAATTCAATTAAGTAGCAAGCATATTATCAGAGATTAGAGAAGAGGTACCATATAATAATAAAATGTTGAGTTCAACACAATGACAGAAAATCCCAAATGGGTATGCACTTAAAAAGAGAAATTCCAAGTGCATGAAGCAAAAATAGATAAAACTTAAAGACAAAGAGGCAGATACAAAATTGTAGCAGGAAACCTCAATGCTCTACAGTACTGCTGCTATTCAGTCATAATAGAACAACCAACTAGAAAATTGGCAAGAAAACAGACCCTGAAAATTATCATCAATGACTGTGAACAGATTAACATTTATAAAACACATCAATAATAGCAAATACTAATTTTTTTTAATGTACATGGAACATTTATCAAGAAAGACCATATTCTGGGCCAAAGGTCAGCATTACTTTTAAAGGGTGACATAACTATTTTAGTCTTGGAGAGCTCTATAACCTCTCTCATCACAACTCATCTTTTCTCTTGTTATGTGAAAGCTCCTCTGAACAATACAGAAACAGTTAGATTTTTTAAATAAAGTTCAACATAACCTTACCCATTCCACCCTAGACATTTACTCATTTGAAATAAAAATGTATATTCACACACAAATTTGTATTCAAATGATTATATGAGCTTTACGTGTAATCACCAAAATCTGAAAAAAACTGAATGTCCCACAACTGGGGAAGGGTTAACAAGCTGTAGTAAATCCACACAATGAGAGTATCTACTCTAATAAAAGAGTAATATGGAAATTAACCATCTCTCTAGGATGCCTAACCCACGCCCACCAGCCAAGCCACGCTCACCAGCCAATCAGAGTGACTGTATGCAAATTAACCCAGCCAAGATGGAGGCCGGCAGCCACAGAGCAGGCAGTGGTTGAGGGGGGCGGGGCAGGCCGGGTGGGCAGGGCAGGCTTGGCCAGCCTACAAACTGCCATCAGCCCCTCTTCCAGCCTGACTAGGCATGCCAGCAGGTAGACATCCCCCAAGGGGTCCCAGACTGAGAGAGGGCACAGGCCAGGCAGAGGGACCCCCCTGAGTACACAAATTTTTGTGCACCGGGCCCCTAGTCAGTAATAAAAAGGGACAAAGTAGTATTTTCTGTAACTACATGGAAAAACCTCAAATGCACTATGTTCAAATGAAATATAGTATCAAAATGCTAAATTCTATATGAGTCCATTAACATAACATTCAGGGAGAGACAACACTGTAGGGACTGATGTCCTATCAGTGGTTGCCAAGGTCTGCGGTCGGTGGAGAGGTGAACTACAAAGTGCCTCTGGGTGGTAATGGAATGTTCCATATCTTAGTTGTGAGAGCAGTTATATTAACTCATGTGTTCCTTAAACTCATAACAATTGTACTCTGTTTACCAATAAACTTCATTGTATGTAAATGCTATGTCCCAGAGAGTCCTGGAAAAGGCCATGGGGGCTGATACTGTCAGTGGGGAAATTGTGAAAAGTTTTATGTCCACTCCAAATACTAGTACATCTGGAGTCAACAGAAAAACTCCCCTTGCCTCGGTGTTATACACTAGAGTTCTTAAAAACTAACTCAATGGGAGCGCTCACATCATTATGTACTAGATTCTGCTTTATAAGAAAGTCAACTCAGCTCACCGCACCTCCATACCTCGATGACATTGGGGGATTTTCTGTAAGGAGCTGATCCTCCTGGGTCTTTGTCATTTCTTTCCTAGATTGTTGTGTCACCTCCTCTTCTTTCCCTGCATGTGCCAATGATATTTTCTTTAACTCCATCTCACATAAGTGATAATACAGTATTGAAAAAGAAAATTCACCCATGTCATTGAAAACACCTCACTAGCTCCCTGCAGTCATGTGTTGCTTCATGAATTCTCAGTCAGGACAGACCATATGTACAATGGTGCTCCCATAAGAATACTAGTACAATGGGCCTGAGAAAGTCTTATCATCTGGTGACACTGTAACTGCTGCAACATATAGCACAACATATTACTTACATGTCTGTGGTGATGTGGTACCAATCATATAGAAACACAGACAATTAATTACAGTATGGGATACTTAATAATGATAAGAAATCGACTGCCCCTAGTTTAGTTATTTACTATGCATTTTACCATTATTGTATAGTGTATTCTTTCTACTTATTTCAAAAAGTGTTTTCTGTAAGATAGTGTGCCATCATATTAGGCCGGCAGCAGCCTCACATATCTCATTTGTACCATATCTCATTGTATCATTTTTCTCATGCTTGATTTATTTTCATGTTGTTTTGTGCCATGAGTTCTGTACCGGCTTGCGGCCTAGGAGCAACAGGCAAGACCGTGTTTCCTAGGTGTGTAGTAGGCTGTACCATCTAGGTTGGTGTAAGAGCCTCTATAATTATGAAATTGCCTAGCAACACATTTCTCAGAATATTTCCCTGTTCTCAAGCAGTGCGTGCATGACTATATTCCAAAGTTTAAATTCTAAAGATTTTCTGAAGGTGTCTCTGGGGCTGCCACCTAGAGGGAGCGTAATATGAACAGTGGCCCCTCTCTTTCCCTAATACATCATTTTCAACAGAGAAACTCCCCTGAGATTTGTTTTGTGAATTTAAATTCTCTCTCGGGTTACTCAAGTAAAATATTGCACCTTCAGAAATAGTTCAAAACTGCACACTCTCCTGATAACAGGTGTTTGCTTATCGCGATGAAAAAGTCTGCAGTGTTTATTCTACTCTCTCTTCCCCAGCACACCGTTGACCCTCCCTGCCCTGCTTTTCCTCTCTAACCACTGAGCTACAGTCATGCTGTTGAATCTTTCTCCGCTCATTAGAGTCTTATTGCCTGAGAAGGCCTTGCCTTCCTTCCTTTCCGTGGTTAACTTTTACTCACACCCTTAAGGTGGCCAGACGTCCCGCTTTTGGCGGGACAGTCTCGATTTTTAACAATTTGTCCTGCATCCCGCGGCGTTTTAAAAAAGTCCGGATTTTTTGAAAGAATGCAGGACAAGCTAGGAAATGGCAGGAGAACGGGAAGGGAATATATGGTTTTCGGCGGCCAAGCGGTCAATGGTGTCCCACTTTAGCAATGTTAAAATCTGGTCACCTTACCTTGGACTCATTTGAAGAGGTGCCTATCTGTATGTAACTTCCCTGACACCCCACACTGCATTAGTTATTCCACCTCATGATTCCCTTTACACGTTGCTTGCAGCACATTTCTGCGTGTTATTACATTGCTTCTTAAGTGAGTCAGATTTGTCCTTTGGGACTCTTTCGGTCTCTTCTCTTTCCTATTTCACCCACTCCCTTGGTGATCTCATCCGGCCCGTGCCTTTTTATATCATCTGTATGTGGATGAGTCACAAAAGTATCACCAGTTTTGATATCACCACTGAAATAAGGCTTGTATAATAAGTTTCTTACATAAATTTTTAATTAGATATGCAATAGACTAGGTGGCTCAACTTGTTCAGAGGGAACTTGTTGACATCGCTATCCCAAACCTAGTCCTTCTGAGATATTCTAATTTTAAGCTAATAAGCTCAATTGTGAGGCCAAAATCCATGAACTCACTCTTGAAACTTTTCTCTTTAGCAGTTACTATCTGAGCATGACCAGTATTGCTCAGCATTTGAACTTTGACTCATGAACCAGGATGCCACTGTTTGGTTCCCAGTTAGGGCATATGCCTGAGTTATAGGCTCAGTTCCCAGTAGGAGGCATGCAGGAGGCAGCTGATCGATAATTCTCTCTCATTATTGATGTTTCTATCTCTCTCTCCCTCTCCTTTCCTTCTCTAAAATCAATAAAAATATATTTGAAAATTACTTTTATTATCAAAATATACTCTAGTAGTTCAAGTTCTAGCATTTCAGTGCAATCCCCTTAACGCCTAGCCCTCCAGCCAATTATAACTCAAAGTGACCACCTGAAAACTAAGTAGAGCAAATAAAACTAAGGAGATTAGTGTGCAAAAGTAATCAGCATGTTAAATTGAATTTATTCTTTGCCCCCACTATGGCTTCATCACAAAGATATTCCTCAATAGTGGAGCAGAGTAGCATGGCTAACACTGTAGTGACTAAGTCATCAGTATGGCCCAGAAAGAAGGTAATGTGAACCAGAAGGTGAGGGGAAACTGTGGAAGGTAGCGAGCTAGAGAAGAGGGTATCCAATTCTATGAATGGATTTGTACATTCCTGGTCTGAATACTGAAACTCACATGTACAAGATCACTACATATCAGCAGATCAAGGGCTTTGAGAACTGAAGTGAGATGTGTAGAATGCTGCTCAATCTGAACTTAACTTGATTACCTTTGAAGATAAAACTAGAAACATACTCCAGAGGATTTTAATATAACCCAGGGCTTGTACAAATAGATTATTTACAATGTCTGACTTATTTTACTTAGCTTAATCCCTTCAAGGTTCATGCATGTTGTCACAAACGGCAGAATTTTATTTTTCTTATGACTGAATAATATTCTATTGTGTTTATGTATCCATTCAGGATGGACATGCACGTTGTCTCCATATCCTGGCTACCGTGAATAATGCCTCAATGAATACGAGAGCGCATTATGCCATGTTGGTTTATACAGGTTTTCATAGGAATGCTCTACTTTCTGGTGCTGAGGGAAATATGAACTACGTGTTTTTTAATCTTTCTTTCCTATGACAATTTCAGCTCCATGAGTGTAGATGTTTTGTTCTATTGGAAAAGTTACTAGCACATAGGGGTCATAAAATAAATATTTTTTGTTGATTAAGCAGCTTATTGTTTTGGGAGGCTGCACTGTCATCTGGTTACCTGGAGATCCTTATGATCCCACTGGAGGCCTATGGCCTGGTATCCCATAGGGATGATGTCCAAACCCTCTGGCTCTTAGATATTCCAACTCTCATTCCTGATTTTGTTCTCTGGGATGAGAAGAATAACATTTTTTAAGATCCTGAAAATAAATCACAAATACTAATTACCATTTGGTACATTTTCTTTGCACTAATTAATGCATTTTGTTAAAAAGATGCTGCTACTACTTCATCATCAGAATGATTCATTTTAATGGGCCATGCTTTAAAAATAACCAAAACCCTTCATCACTTGGTAAAATCATCTGCAACCTTTCATCTTCTAATAGCTATTTTCCATTATACCTGCTATCACCTCCACCTTCAACACACACACAAAGTACTCTTCCGAAAAACTCCATGTGTCACTCTTGGTAAGGAAACAATAGCTTCTACTACCCTATGCTTCTAGGCTAATTTCTTCAACAAGTGCAATAATAACAGATTTACTAATAAATGTGTTTTATGTTTATCATCATTCTTTTATTGATTGTCTTGGGAATAAAGGCAAAAAATATTAAGATTTAATTCAAAATAGGAGAGAAGGAGGAGACAGTGAAGTAGGCCTGAGCTGAGGAGGGGGGTAGCTTTATTTTTATTTAGTATGCTTCAAATTAGAACCACACAGTACAAATCACCCTCAGTTGTTTTGTGAAGGCTGTAAGTCTATTAAAATTTGTGACTGGGTGCCATCAATTTATTTAACATCAACCATCTAGCTATCATTCACATATCTCTAGGAAGAACAGAAGTGAAACATATGGATTATCAATTTGTGATGTTACATTTCTTCATATATTTGTGTAACTTATTTTATGTAAAGAGATTGAGTGCTGTGAGGGGAAACATGTGGGAGAAGGAGCTAACCTCAGGATTGGCTATCCCTTCATTGTCTGGAACAGTTACGCTCTGTCCCAAATGTGCATTTTCTTCTGAGTAAATGAAAAAAAAAAAAACATGAAGCAAAACAATCCTAGAGACATATCCTTTATAGGTGGCAGATGAATGGTCCTCTACTGTGACATGTGTATGCCTCCTGGTACTGTCAGGCTTCACCTTAAAATTAAAAATAAAAAATGTTTATACATAGATTCTATTAAACTATTCCTAGTCTTTTGCCTTAAGCTAATATGGAAGAAACTTGGTTTTATTCATCTTGTTCTCTTTTAATGATAATTGTTAATGCCTGGGTATTATGATAAAGGCCCTTATACATAGTTTTTTGGGGAAACTGACTTTGCTATTAGGACTGACTTCAATCCCAAGATATGTTTATAGATAACAAATCACATTTATTGAATTATCTACTTTTCTCCCTTCTGATTTAAAGAGCTTCACCTCTTCTGTTCTTGCAGATGTATATTTTTAGCCTGAACGTAATAAATATTAATGAGTTGATTTTTGCCCAAATAGCTGTTAGCAGAATAGAAGGAAATACACTGTTACAAATGGACACAATTACTTGATGTAGTTTCTACGGATGAGCCTCATTGTAAGGAAGTATGCACATCTGATATACATTTAACATTTAATCTTTCATTCATTTGTGAATATACCTAACAGAGAATTCTGACTTTGCACTAATTATTGTGTTTAGTGTAGGGTGACTAGGGAAGATGGCAGAGTCTTGACTGCCAAAGGGCTAATTTTCTAGCTATAGTGATATGTCTCAGTATGCTACCAGAGTTTGAAGACAAATAATGTCAAATTAATATTCAATCATGAAATTACAATGATGTTCAGCCTCCACCCACTTTCTAGTCACATCAGAGGCTCTTTTGACTTAATAATCACCCTGAATCGTTTTAGAGGCCATTATAGGTGTTTAGGAGTTCATTATATATGCCATAAAAACATTTCTATATTTTAAAATTCACACTCCACGGAATTCTAGCACAATTCAAACACCTTAAAGGAAGTATTCAAAAGATCTTAAACTCATAATTTCAAAATGCAACTATATAACCGCTCATGATTTCTGCTCATGGTGGAAATCCTCTAACATGCTTGTGAGAGAGGTCAACGATTCCTGATGCCTCTGCTCAGGTCTTGCTCATCCCCTTGTGCCTCCCTTCTTCCTATGTCCCTTACAGCATAGTGGAGCCAGAGAGCTCTCAGCTTACCCAGTGCTGCTCACTGGAGCAGTGAGAAAGTGGGGCTTTAAAATCAGTTGAATTTTATGGAAGCAATTGAGCTAAGTTATTCTTTTCTGGAAGTAGCATCAGCAAGCACTAAATGAGCTACGAAAATATTCACAGAAGGTATGTTGGCCATGACTGGCATTTAGAAATGCCTGCCTGAGAACACCGTATTCAGCCTTGATATTCTTCCATATTACTTTCTAGGTTCTTATTTTCTTAATAATTAAATTTCTAATATAAGGTAAGTATGATTAATTTATTGTAGTAACTCTACGTTCTGTCTTTGTGATGTGCAGAAGGAATGGTAGAGAACTCAATAGCAATTCCACTTTCTGCTCTAAGAGAAAGGGTCTTTTCCGCAGGTCAGCCTCACAGACAGGTAAGTATCATCATAATTCATCATCATTATTCCAATATATCTTTAGGACCCTTCACACAGATCATAAAAGCCACTCTCAGGTTCCTCAAGTTGTCTCTTCTCATCTCAATTCCACTTTTAAATAGCACTCAGTTGTCTCAAACTCCACCACATAGCACTAAGTTGGGAGAACAAGACCATCTGTGCTACTTCATGTAATGCTTTACTATAGCTAGGACCTCTGTGTCAATTTCCCCTCACGCTTAGTTTCCTAAACTACTGTGTTCTTTTCACCTTTTTAATGAGAGAGAAGAGGTTTGGTAGACTATTCATCACTATGATTGGGAAACAGGTTTTTAAGTTAAAAATAATAAAGCCTTGAGATCTGGTGCCTGACCAGTCTGGACAAAACCCACAGAAGTTACCATCCAGAACAATTCCACATTGTGTCAAGGGCTGAATCAGCCTTTTTTCTTCTGTGCTCACATCTAAGATCCTATTATGATGGAAATTGGCTGCAAATGAACTCCAATTGCATCCAAACTTCAAAAGCTATTTCATAACTGCTTTTCGCCTGACTATTTAAAAGTATAACCTCCAGATAAGATCCTCAATCTATCTCTGTTATAGAAATAGAAATTATTAATAAGAAAAGAGCAGTTATTCCCACATTTCCCTTAGCACATGAATTTATGAATTTATGCTTCTCTTGGGTATTTAACATAGAGGGTTCATATCACCATAATTAAAAATACACCAAACTGTCTTATTCATAGTGGGGGGGAAATCAATCCAGAAATTGCCTCTTGATGGCTTAGAATCAAATGTGCAAATAATATGCTTAGAGAACGTTAAAACAGGCCTAATAGGGTGGCAATTTATTTCCTTTTCAATATATATGAAAAGAAAATTTAATAGTGGCCACCTTTAATGTATTCACCCTGAAGAATGAAAGTCCACGCTAATGTAATTTTAAAATCTAGTGTTGCCTGCACATTTCAGAGGAAGGCTTAGAAAGAGCAAAAGCTTATAAGCAGAGATCTTGGGCAGTGCTTTTGCCAAATACACTGACTAGATCATCAACTCTTGCTAAGCATTTCCTTCCCTTGACAGTAACCCATGCTTCTTCTCCTTGGGAACAAAAAAAAAATCATAAAAGTAAATCTGGAAGAGGTCTACTCTTGAAAATGTAACTTAAATACCTTCACCCCTGCTTTGTATTTTTTTAGGTCTTGCTGCAGTTTGGAGTAGTGCCGCTATAATGGAATAATGAGCTTTTATTTATTCTTTAAAATATTTCCCATTTTTTGTTGTTTATTTTATTAAAACTTTAAATGAACACTGTATAGCTTAAGGTGCATGAGATGGTGTTTTGATATACATACACATATTAAAATAATTACAATAGCCAAGCTAATTAGCATATATATATCTCACATACTTCTATATTTTTGGTAGACTAGTGAGCTTTTAAATAAAAAATGCTAAATTTGGAAATCATCCTACCTTTCATTAAAAAATTATCAAGACTCAGTCTCCTGTTCTGGTAATTACAGCCTAATATTGAATATTCATGGTAGTTATAATTCCTTCCTTACCTTTGCCAGTGTGACTGTGAGTGGCTATTGCTATCCAAGGGTTAGCTTCCACTTAATTATTATAGTCTTCACGTCAATACTACATTTTTAATCCCCAAAGCTTGAGCTCTACAACTGTTCATTTCTTCTCATGTGAGATGTAGCCCAAGATGAATTGCTTTGAGTTTTATTTGATCAAGGCTTAATTTTAATGATCACCTGCTGCACAAATAAAATAAGAGAAGCAGTGAAGCTCTCATTATTGATAAAAGTCACAAAATTTTGTGACTGTGTTTTTGATACAAAATTATATTTAGCTTCTCTCTTTGATGCTTTCTGTGAATTTTCAATGAGCCAGCTAGCAAAGGGTAGAAGAAAATAACAAAATCTGCACAAAGGAGTAATTAACAGCACACTGATATAGTTTAATTACAGTGTCTTCCTTTCAATTGTCGACAGTGGTTTTATCATTGCCCTTCTGTTTAATGTTCATGAGCCTCGTTGTATAACCAGGTAGTAGTATCCTGGAAGGCAGTTTCTAGGATGTCTTGGTATTTTGAATTTCTTTGAGTGTCTAAAAACATAGTATGAACTCTAAACCAGCTCCTTTCTAACTAAGTTTAGGAAAATGGCAGATAAAATGGGTTACAGGTAGGCTGAGACAAAAGATGTTCCAAGAAAAAATACTCAGGAGTGTTTAAAGGGTTATGTAGGAATTAAATCTGAGGACTACTGGGAATATCCGCTCTGAAACAATTATGGATTTCTGGATAAGCATCAAAGGACCAATTACTTTTTAGCTGAGGAAATAATGCATTTCCAAGTTATGTGTGTTGTATTTTTTACCTCATGTTTTCTGGCTGCCAGGAGGACCAAAGTTTATAGTATGTTGGTAAGTATAATAAATTATGTTTATGGACTAAATTGCCAGATATTGGTTGGTAGCAAAAAGGGAAGATTTTTCCATTGCACCCAAAAGTGAGGTTGCTTTGTATTCTAACAATTTTTAAATCAAGGTTCTTTGGGGACAGACCCACTGTGCATGATGGGTGAAGGTGATGTTGCAAAGATCTGATTCTGTGTCATATCTTATTTCACAAATATTTTATGACACCTGAAATTCACGGCAGTCAGAATTAGTTGGACTTCTTTGAACTGGTGATCTGGCAATGCATGTCTGTCAGACAGAGCGATAAGAGTAAATTAAGGAAAAGAAAGCAAAGACTTTCAGATTCTAGTAGAATCCACCTTACACCTTCTTCTTAGCGGTAGAATTAAATCTCCCCGATGCTGCACAAAATGATGAGAGGAGAGAGTTCTGCTGCTTCTGTGGTTCTTTCTAATTGTTTATGATAACCCAGAGGCAGGTAATTAGTACAGAGAAATTGGAGAACATGAAATGCCCCATTAACTATTAATAGAGTGTGTAGATCTAGTTCTAGGACACACAGAGTAGAAGGGGAATATCTCCTTTCGCTGTTGCTTTGACCTTTTGCCTTGAGCACATCATTCCAGGGCTTGCCTGCTGAGGCACACCAAGACCAAGACATCTTACCTGGATTTCAATCCTCCTAAGTAGCTAATGAAAAGGGCAGGGCAAGAGGAGAAAAGCTGTCTTTATTGTGGTATAGAAAAGGGAAACAACTCTAGTTGTGCCATCACCACTTGTCACACAGTCATGAAGATGGAGCCCAAACTCCCAATGACAGTAGCAGCTGGGTTTCTGATGGTTTATGCATTGCTTTCTCTGATCCTCATTGTTTACTTATTTGGCCAAACTCCAAAAAAAAAAAAATGGAACCTTAATATATTATGTGCCAGGAGTTGAGCTAGGTTTTGAGATCACAGGAGAAAAACAAATCAGTTTTAGTGTTTAAGAAATTTGGAGTCAGACAAATCACTTAAAACATCTCAGTGCCTAACAGTGTTGTGAATATAAGCACACTAATGTTTTTCTATGCCTCATTTTTTAAAAATTTAAAATGTAAGATTAGTAGCTACCTTAGCAGAATTCAATGAATGGTAAATAATGAGCATGAAGAACTTAGAAAATTGTGATTGATGTTTATATGTTGTCAAATGTTGAAATTATTGTTTTAGGGAGTATTCACTCTTTGTCAGGCTCTATACTAAGTGCTGGTTCTAAAAATGCATGCATTCTGGTCTTTGTGTGCTTGCCTGGAATAGAATCCAGAATCAGACATGCTTCTCTGTAGAGTGAGCTTCTTCCTACTGGGTCTCACCTGTAGGACATTCTGGTAAGGAGCGCCTAAGGGGCCTTGCTGGTGAGACGAATACTGGGCATTTTGAGTGGGTAGCTAGGATCCTTCAGTATGTCTGTGTTTGTGAATGAAGAATTCTGCCACTTACCCAGCAGCTCCATTGGCCAGATTACAAAGAAGGTTCTATATCCACTGAGGTTCCTTTCTTCTAAAGATGTGGCATCTGATTTTAGGAAGCTTAAAACTTATAAAAAATTAAAATTCCACAATAAAGAAAGAGGGGCAAGCTGGAGTATGCAGTCATTTAGCCTCCTCATGAATGTGATTAGGTGGTAAGGGGTAGGGTCTTAAGATCCCCTTCTTTTCTTAGATCCTTGATCTGCCCATTATAAGCTGTTGAAATATGCAATTGAATGCTCTTAAACTTCAACTTCCCCATCAGTGCAATGAAGATGATCACAGCACCTCCACCTAAGGTTACTAAGAGGCGATGTACCGTATCTAGTACAGTGCCTGACATAATAGGCTCTCAATAAATAGAAGCAATTAGAACAACCCAATGTGAATAGGTTAGGAACTTTTGAGTGTATGTTTTTCTCTACCCAGAACGGAGGTTAAAAATCACACAACATAATTTTTAAGTGCATTTAGGATGATTCTTGTTTTTACCACTTACTGGAGGCATCAGCCTCTGTTTTATTTCTTTCCTTCCCTTCCACTTTGATTCTTAATAGAAACAAAGTCTAAATAATTTCAATGATTTTCAACTATTTCTATCATTCACAGTGCCATCTTAAAATAAAAGAAATTACAGATAAATAGATAGATGTAACTGTATACTGGGAGACTATTTAATTCCCCATGCTATATGTCATTTTCATCTATATGATAAAACAATGAGTGCACAAGTTGAATGAGTAACAAGAGAGAAAAATTGTACCAGAGTTCTATTAAGGTCAGGATGATATAATACCAGTTATTTATAAGAAAGCCTTATTTATATCATTTACAAAAATTATAAAATTAAAGATAACGTTTTAAAAAATATCTGTTCCTTCATAGAAAATGTCTTCTTAGTTTTGAAATGTTCAATTCTCTCAAGCCTTATGAACTGACTATTCAATGACAAAGAAGCCAGGGATACCCCAGGCTGATTATACTGTTGGTTTCAGTCCAACCATGACTTATTCTTGCAAGTTTTTAGTGAGCTTATTGGACTGCTAAATCAAAATTTTATTAAAATAAACTGTGCTTTTCCTTAATTTTGCCGAAGCATTGGGGTTACAGAGGAAAGTACATAAAGGCATAAAACATTTTGAAAGAGATCATAAACCTGAGTTTCTTGTTAAAGTAAAGCTATTTTGATTTAAAATTAGCAAAGCTTTAGTGTCATCCTTAATAAAATAATGCACTTTATGTGGAAAAGTAACACTTTGATAAGAAAATTTTGTATTAAATTGGGATGACAAAATGGGGAATGTGTGTGTGGGGGTGGGTGGATCACCTACTGCCAAATGACATAGGGAGAGATGGCTTTCTTTTTTGGAGCCTTGTTTATAAATGGTGGGTAGTTTCAACATTATTTTCCTGGGAACGGTTATCTTAATTCTCATTGGATTTCTATTTAAAGCTGCTCTTCCTATTATATGAAATTCATCACTGATGACTGGAGCCCACCAATAGAATCTGAATTAATAAAAATTATTTGTAATGCCATTGTTATGCTTTCACTTGGAATGACCACCTCTCCCACTAACCAATGTCTATTAATAGGTTAACGTTCACCTTTATTGCTTATCCTCTGTGACTTTTCCCATGGTTCTTCTTATTCGCAGTGAATGAGAATAGCCAGACTCTGTGATAACAAACACAGCCCTTATTCTTTCTGCAGTTCTCCCTTAACATCTCATGGATAACCATTTGTCCTCCCCAATAAACGAAAAACTACTCAGTACCAGAGAGGGAGTTATCACGTGAAGATAAAAGTGGTTCCAGTGAAAAATCAGGCACCCCTGGAACTGTCTGAAGGATGCTGTATATTCCATAAAAGGCATATGAATACAGAGTGTGACTTAATCCATGGGTCATGACCAGACTAGGCTGAAACTGAACTCAAGACATTTGCTTCCCTGGTGCCCCTGACTAGTAACCAAATTAACTAACCTTAGATTTAAAAAAGTAACTATAGGGTCTACATAAGAAAACATAGTGCTCGGTCATTCTATAATGGGGCAGGAAAGCGGAAAGGGGGAGCAATTGGAGGGGCAAGCAAGTGAGAATTACACCTGAGTGAGAATCATATGCATCTTCGAACCCCTAGCAGGGATTTCAATATCTGCTTCTATGAAGGCTCCCAACTTTGTTGGACAAAACCTGTTCTGTGGGAGAGGAGTGATTATTCCATGTGCCCCACAGGGTCCATCACTGAGCTGTGTTCCTGGACCACCTTCTGCATAGTTGATCTCTAAATGTCATGTGAAACAAAGGTTTTCAAATCAATAACAAAAACAAAACAGGAGAAATTATTGTACATATATATCTGAAATATTTGGGGGGCATAAGCAGCATTTCTTATGGTCACAAAAATATTTCTCTTCTCAAAATATTACACCTTAGGGCTGTGGCAGGGAAGACTTGGGTGTTCTTAGGGGAAACAGTAGCACCTGGTGGGCCAGGGATTACTCATTAGGTCCTACAGGCACTCAGCAATTCCATGGAGCAGCAGCAGTGGGAGCCAGCAGGATATTGTCTTGTTTCTCAGTATATTACTTATCTCCTTGGGGATCCCAGCTATGTGTGGCTGGAAAGGGGGAAGGACTTTCAACTCTGATGACCAGAGATCAGAGTTGATAAACATTGCTTTATTATTATTACTATAAGTCTGTTAAAGCATAAATAATCTTTGATTTCAGGCAAATTTTTCATATTTTAGGAATAAATCAGAATAAAGGCTACAAAACTTCTCCGAAGCCTATTTATACCAGTAACTTTTGAGTATAAAGTCAGTAAGAACCAGGTTGACTCAGGCTCTTATTACAGAAAATAACAATTAATTTTTCCAGAGTGACCAGAAATCATTCAAAGAGATAATGATTCAGTTCTTCAAAGGGATGACTAAACAGACTCCCTGCTGCTGGTGTGGGCAACATGATGAAGGTCACCACAGCTCAGAAAGAAGAGACATGCAACAGTGGTTATTCAACAGCGCAAGTCATACTGGAGGAAAGATGGCATGTTGCTCTATTTTGAAGAGAATGTAGTGGTCATAGTAAACAATAAAGGCAAAGTGAAAGGTTATACCATCACAGGACTGGTTGCAAGGAGTGTGCAGATTTGTGGCTCAGGATTGCATCCACTGCTAGCAGCAAAAATAATCATTATTTTGAGTATTATGACGTGTATAGTAAATGCAGTTGGACTTTTTTTTTTTTACATTTAGTAAGACAAGCATATTTTAGACAAGAAATGGGGGTGAAACTAAGGGATGTAAGCACTCCATGGAAAATATTTTTGCTTCTTAAAAGTGACATTTGAGAGCAGAGGCATTTGGACAATTTTCCTATTAAACTCAGATTGAACTCATAAGATATTTAGAAGGAATAAAATTCTAGGATGCATTTTAAGCAATAAGTGAATGAGCGTTCCTTGATATAACTATGATGCGTGCATGGTCTTCCCTCCTTGAAGTGTACATGTTTTTCCACAAGCACCTCTGGGCAGAAAACACAGATAGAAAGATCTAGAGGTCTGGCCCCTGGTTAGCCAACCACATTCATAACAGTATTTTCACCATTGCCAGTATCATGAACATTTAATTGAGTACTTAATATATACCTGGCAATATACCATATTTTTTGAAAACCTTGTATAAACTGGCTAAATTATCTACTTATTCATTTATTTGATTCTCTAAACAACCTAATGAATAAAGTATTTTTAATTTCAGTTACATGATAAAAGTACAAATAATTACCATGTACAAGTTCAAGGGTACAAGGAGCAGAACGAAATCTGACCACAGAGCCTGCTTTATTGAGCACTTAACCCTGTCTCCCACCAGCTCCATTTAAATGGTACATTAAATCCAAGTACCATTTTATCTACCTGGGAGAAGAGATGGAATTCTACCTACTTGTTTTATGTTTGTCTAGATAAGGAATTCTGCTCCTGTCTCTCAAGGAGAGTTGTAGCCAAGCCGTTTATGGCTTTGCTTCAAGTGAGAAAAATAGTGGCTCGCCAAAAGCAATTTGTCTCCATTTGCAAAATGATCAGACATGTACTTTCCATCTAAACTGCAAAGCTAGGATGCCTGCTATTTGGGAGAGAATATTAACTCCTTTTATCCTCACAGTGAAAATTCATATCACACTTGGTTAAAATGGTCTTTCCCATCCTGCTATTATTTATCAAGTTGAAGAACACGTACTGACCATCATAAACTTCACCACTCTCCTCTCCCCACCCCCCCCCCCACCCACACACATTCCCAGCTATTGTTGTTTTTGAGAATCTAGCAAACATGTTAGTTTGATGAACTGAACTCACACTTCTACCACAGGAGCAACTTCCTTAGATCTTTCTGTCACAATCTCAAACTCAGTCTCACCCATTTGCAACTTTCTCTCCTATCTGTCTCCCTCCTCTACATACTCCCTCTCTTCCCTTCATCCTTCCTTCCTTCCTTCTGAAAGGAAAGGCTGTGACAGACTCTGTGATGAAAACTGGGGTTTCAATAAAAATAAATTTATAACCCTTGCATCTGACAGCATAATAGGTGAAGATCAACATAGATATCTGTGAGTGCAGTGCAGCAGAGACGGTGTGTAATGGGGCTCAGAAGGATAGTAGCAATGGAATCTTGGTAACCAGCTCTCAGAGAAAAACACAACAGGTGGTGTTTACCAATTTCCAGGATGTGAAAAATCCCACCCTGAAAGATAAGAAGCTACCAAAATCACATCACTGAATGTGGAGTTGAAAAGAGATGTGTACATTTTGCTCTCATAAGCTCCTATAAGCTGCCTCCAGCACTCTTGGCTCTAAGTGAGAAGTCATTCATGGCTGTTGGAGTGGGTTGTCACATTGGAGTTGACGTTGATTTGTTTCCTCATGTCTCCTAAACTCTCAACTCCTTGATATTCCCACCCCACTCATGTTTATTAAAAGCACATCATCAGTTCACTAGTTTAATATAGACAGACAGAAAAATAAATATTACTAGGCTGAACTAGAAAAATGCATATAGATAGATAAATAGATAAGATTAGATAGACAGAAAATAGAGAAATACATAGATATGACTATAGATATAAATATAGATATACTAGAGGCCTGGTACACGAATTCATGCATGGGTGGGGTCCCTCAGCCTGGATGACGATTGGGGTTGATCGGGGGTGGGGGGATTGGGGAGCTACTGGCCTGGGAGAGGAACCACAGGAGGTTGGCCGCCAGCTGAGGGGAGGACCGCAGAGATGGGCAGGCTGACTAGGGGGAGGGACCATGGGAGGTTGGCTGTGGGAGCACATTGGACATTGGGGGGTAGCTCCTGCATTGAGCGTCATCCCCCTGGTGGTCAATGTGTGTCATAGCAACCGGATGACTGGTTGTAATGGTTGCTTAGGCTTTTATATACATAGAATATTCCCAAGGAGTGAAATAATTATAAGCACACCTATAAACTATATCACTATATGAAATTAAAAATCTTCTTTTATATCTACTTATGAGTTCACTCAATTTCACTCTATATCAATTCACTCTATTTGGTCTCTCCTTGCTGCTGTGCCATCTTTTTATTCATTCCTTCATAACTTTCTGATTCTTTATACTTGCTGTTACAATGATTTACACTGTTTTCTCATCATCAATTTCACTTTTGAGAAATTAATTCTTGCAAAATAATCCCCTTCTTTTTCTTTTGGGATCAAGTTTAAAACATAAAATGTTTTCTATTTTGGTGACTCAAAATGTTGCTAATGTTGCTTCAACTACCTGCTAAACCTTTTCATGGGTGCTCCTAATCCTTTTTATTTCTAACTTATCTGAAGCTTTGTTCCAGCATTTGTCAACATTCTCTCTTACATTTCATCACTCCATGTTTATTAGTGATTTCCCAATACCTATAACAAACTTGACCTTTCTATTCTATGAGAGATTTTCTCTAGATATATTCTCAAGCTATACTTTTAATTTTCTTCTTTCCTGTACTATATGCTTCTTGTGAGAGTTTTCTAAACTATTTTCCTCACTTCCTTTTCTTAACTTTAATCTCTTAGTTATATTCACTCTAGCTTTTAGCCCCACTGTGATAATTTATTGCTTGAAGGTCTCACTGTATGCTGAAAGATGGACTTCTGAGACTGTTAAGAGAGTGTGTCTTGACTGACCTCTTTGAACTTTGTCTTCTTGAATTGTGTTCTATGCTATCATTTCTGTCCTTTTATTTCTCTACTTTTCTGTCTCATTCCATGGCTTCCTTCCCAATCCCAACTCCATAAGCATTTCTTCACATGGCTCCTTTTTATGGCAATTGCATCTACTCTATAATTCAAGCAAATACAGTTAGATAAGCTCGGCATCTTCCTGAATATTTAGCATTAGGCATTTAACTTTAGTCTCTGAGGTGGGTGTGCAATGGAATCACATTGTGTTGCCATGGATGACTACTGATGTTGAATACTTTTTCACACACTTCTTTGCAATTTTATTTAGAAATACATAATATTCTTCTTTGAATTGTTACTTCAAGTTTTTTGCCCATTTTTATTGCATGTTTGTTCTTTATGGATGTGTAGGAGTATTTGATATATGTTCTGGATGACAGTATTCTGACAGATGCATATTTTACTTTCTAGTACCTTGCCTATTCACTTTTAATAGTGTCTTTTAAAAAGCTGATGTCTTAATTTTAATGAAGTCCAACTTATTTTGTTTAAATCTATGACAATTCTGCCAGTGTCCTGTGAAATCAACATATCTCAGTGCTATATCTTACCTCAAAATTAGCTTCATACATTATTTTATGAAAGATTGAAAATGTTAGCATTTATATTTATGTCCTTGATGCACCGTGAGGTAATGGTTGAAGTTTACTTTTCATCCATATGAAAATTGAATTATTCTGGCACCACATGTTTAAAATTTACTTTTATCTTTGAGTTTTGGTGGAGGTCATCAAGAGTTGACCTGTGAGCTAGACCCAAAATATCAGCTGCTTCTTACCCCCATCTTTGTCTTTGGGGTATATGCTCTACCTTCTGTTCCCACAGTGGTAACTGTTCCAAGGACGTAGCCTTCAGAAAGTAAGGTGTTGTATACATGGCTAAACCCAGTTAAAGCCTATAGATAAATTTTTAAGAATCTGGTGGACTAGTGATGTGATCTACTTATCTTGAGGCCTCCAAAGTCAAACCTCATATGTAAGTTCCCTTGTTTATTGCACCTGCCAGCTACCAATCTGCAATGGCCTACCTCCTTCATCAATCTCTCCTTGCCCTCTGTGCTCACGGGCCCACTTTGAAAAATAACCATGACTTAGTATATTTTTAAAATAAAATAACAGTGGGTTAATTCCCAGTGTTCCATTGATCTGTTTTTCTATTCCTACATTACTAACAAGTTATTTTGACTCCTGAAGCATTGGAAGAATCTTGAATTTACTAGATAGTGTAAATCCTCCAACTATATGCTTCTTTTTCAAGGTTAATTTGGGAATTCTAGGGCCTTGTCATGTAAATATAGATTTTAAAATAAACTTGTCAATTTTTATTAAAAATTTTTGCTGTAATTTTGAATGAGATTGAGTTAAATCTTGAAATCAAATAGGAGAGAATTGACATCTTAACAATATGGAGTCTTCCACTGTATTAACATGGGTTATCTCTCTATTTATTATATCTACTTTAGTTTCTTTTGGCAATATTTTCTATTTCTCCAATGTATAATTTCTATACATATTTTATGATAATTACCCCTAAGTAATTTATGTTTTCTATATAATGTTTTAATATATTATACTTTCATTACTAATTTACAGAGATAAATTTATATTGATGAATAACTTTGTGTCTTATGATTTACCAAATAAACTTATTATGTTGTGAGAATATTTTGATACATTTATTAAGGTTTATCTTAAAATACATTTTACATTGTTTTTTTCCTTATCTGTATGCTTTATATTTATCTTGCTATAAATAAACCCTTTGTAAAATGTTTAAAAGACATGATGACATGAATATCTTCACTGTGCCTGCAAACATGGGGAAACACATTCAATATTTTACCATTAAATTATGTTGGCTGGGAGACTGAAGATGGCAGCATAAGGTATATACCTCATTGCGCAGCTCCCACAACCACATTTAAAAAATACAACTATAAAGCTAAATAGCCATACTCCAGAACCAAGGAAGTGGAAGCTTTACAACTAGAAGGCCAGAGAAGGAATGCATTGAAACTGAGTAGAAGTTCTCCACACCAAAACAGAGAGGCACAGATGCACACGAAACGGTGATGGTGGCGGTGACGACGGCTGCACCTGGGTCTGCGGCTTGGCAGGGGAATTACAAGCTCCAGGGTCACTCTGGACTCGTTGTGGGCTGTCTGGCAATGGGACGGAAGATGAGAGTGGCTTTCTAGCAGAGCTGTTCCCAGCGATCACTGAAGCAGAACTCTGAGACTCAGGGACTCAAGGGCATGCAGATGCCAGGGCTTGGAGATGCCAAAACGGGGAAAAGCTGCGGAGCCAGCTGAGGGGCAGCCATCATTGGTTGCTCCACCCTGGTGATTCTGAGACCCCGCCCCACCCAATTTACAACCCCACCCAAGCTGTGCGCCTGTCTGCCTGCAGCCTAACTTAACAGACTGCAGCTGGAACAAAAAACACCACTCTATCAATGCAGGAAAGCAGCCAAAATGCAGAGACAAAGAAACATCACAAATGACAGAAATGGAGGAAAGCAAACTACTGGATATAGAGTTCAAAACCACAGTTATAAGGCTACTCAAGAATCTTCTACAAACCTCAGAAGAACTAAGTGAGACCTTAAAGAATCTAAATGAGAAGAGCAAAAAAAAATGGAAAAGGACCAGTCAGAAATTAAGCATACACTTACTGAAATAAAGAATAATATACATAGATCCAACAACAGACTAGAGGAGCACAAGAATCAAGTCAAAGGTATGAAATACGAAAAAGCAAAAAACACCCAACCGGAAAAGCAAAAAGCAAAAAGAATCCAAAAATATGAAGATAGTATAAGGAGCCTCTGGGACAACTTCAAACATACCAACATCACAATTATAGGGGTGCCAGAAGAAGAGAGAGAGAGAAAGATATTGAAAACCTATTTGAAGAAATAATGACAGAAAACTTCCCCTACCTGGTGAAAAAAATGGACTTACAAGTCCAGAAAGCACAGAGAACCCCAAACAAAAGGAATCCAAAGAGGACGACAGCAAGACACATCATAATTAAATGCCAAAGGCAAAAGACAAAGAAAGAATCTTAAAAACAGCAAGAGAAAAACAGTTAATTACCTACAAGAGACTACTCAGATGACTGTCAGATGGTTTCTCAACAGAAACCATGCAGGCCAGAAGGGAATGGCAAGGAATATTCAAAGTTATGAATAGCAAGAACCTACAACCAAGGTTACTCTACCCAGCAAAGCTATCATGTAAAATTGATGGTCAGATAAAGAGCTTCACAGACAAGAAAAAGCTAAAGGAGTTCATCACCACCAAACCAGGATTATTTGAAATGTTGAAGGGCACTCTTTAAGAAGGGGAAGAAGAAGAAAAAGGTAAAAATAAAAATTATGAACAACAAAGTGACAACAAATACATATCTATCAACCAGTGAATATAACAATTAAGTCAATAGAAATATCTGATGAACAGAATAAGCTGGTGAATAGAATAGAAGTAAGGGTATATAAAGGGAATGGACTGACAATTCTCAGGGGGAAGGGGGTGTGAGGGGTATGGAAAGAGACTGGACAAAAATCTTACATCTATGGATGAAGACAGTGGTGGGAGTAAGGGCACGGGTTGGTGGGGAACCAGGTGGAGGGGAGCTATGGGAGTTTAAAAAAAAGGAACATCTGTAATAATTTGAACAATAAAGATTTCTTTAAAAAATTATATTGGCTGTAGGTGCTTTATAAAATTGAGGAAGTTTCTTTTTATTCCACATTTGCTGAGATAGTTTCTTTTGTCATGAATGTGTGTTGATACTCTCAAGTGCTTTTTCTAAATCAACTGAGCTGTGTATTTGTCTACTTATAAATCAGCTTTGCATTTCTGTATAAACTTTTCCTTTTGTAGTGTTCATTTTATTTGATACTATTTTGGTAAGGATTCTGCATTTAAATTCATGATAAATATTGGTGCTCTCATTGTGTTCTTTTGTAATGTTCTTGTCTTATTTTGGTATCAGAATTATTCAATTATTCTGGCCCCATAAAATGAGTTGGAAATACGTCTTTCTCCTCTTCTTTTCTGAGATAGTTTATGTAGAGTTGGTATTATTTCATCTCTAAATATATAATACAAAATTTTGGTGACATGATCTGAGTTGAGAATTATCTAATCTAATAAAAGAGTGATATGCAAATTAACCAACACTCTGAGGAAAGATGGTGGTGGCTGGGACACGACGCTTGCCATGGTAGTGATGCAGGCATTCTGCTCTACTCACTGGAAGAGGACCTCTAGGCCTGCTTGGTTCCTGTTGCTGCTGGGGTTTTCTTCGGACCCGGCCTGCAGGGTGCCTAGCACCCCAGCAGCTCTGAGCCCCATCTCGGCACATAGGCCATTGGGGTCCGAGGTGCAGGGACCCAGCCAGCAGGGGGCCCAGCACCCCAGCAGCTCTGAGCACCATGGCTGTGGAGGTGCTGGGGATGCTGGGGTTGGAGGAGCAGAGACACAAACCTTCAAGTGGGCCTGGCACCCAGCAGCTCTAAGCCCCAGAGCCGCAGAGAAGCTGGGGCCACTGGAGCTACAGCAGAGACACAAATCTGCAGGAAACCTGTGGAAAGGGAAATAAACTATCATAATTTTATCTCCCTTTCCACAAGATGAGAAAACTGACCCTGATTTGTTTAGTGATATGGCCCACACCTTTCTACAAGCACAGGGTATGTTATGATCACTCCCAGGAAGGTCTGGTCAGAATACTGTCTCAAGGGAATAACACTACTGTTCCAAATCATCTGAGAAAGGAAACAAGCTTTTGTTCAGTTTATTCTGAAGGTCAGAGAACATGCCACCCCAACATATGCTGTGTTGTTATATTGATGACCTTGAGCTGAAGATGCTGTAAAAACAGTAAATGCAAGGAGAGGCTTTCACTAAAGTCTCCTGATCTGCCTAAAATTGGACCCCCACAAAATGTTCCCTTGATGTGAAAAGTGTCATCAGCCAGTGAAGACTGACTCCTGTCACATGAGACTACAAGTTGACATCACACCCAAACTTTGTTACAAACTATCTCTCCCACCCCCATTCATCTTTTCTAAAACTCATGTACTCTCCTCTAAGAGGCCTAGATATCCTATCCCCTTTCCCTAGGAAGAAGGTAGTTAAATCTGGATTCTAAACCACCTTGGGGAGTTATTCATTTTTCCCTGGGATCTCCCACATATACATGAGGTACACATGTTAATGAACTTTTGTTTTTCTCTTGGTAATCTGTCTTTCATTACAAGGGCTTCTGCTAAGAACTCAAAAGGGTAGAGGAACACTATTTTTCCTCCTCCATAATTCTATCTCAGGAAATCAAGTCCCAGTGAGTTTGGCTCAAGTGCCAAGCAGTCCTGGCTGAGGGGAGGGAAGATTCTAGGGGGAAATCAATAATATTGGCATCAAAGTAGGACAGAGGGCACATGCATAGTTGCTGGTGGGAGTTTAAAGTGGTTCAACATTTTTGGAGGAGGATTTGGCAAAATCGATAGAAATGTTCAAGGTACATCCAGGAATCTTCTAAGAATCTCACCTGCTGAGATAAAGCACCAGTGCATAAGCCCTCGTCAGAATCCAGGATGCTACTGCAGGCTCCCCTTCCACAATAGGAAAACCTGCTAACAACCTGCATTTTTAAGACAAGGTGGCATCTATAGTAATAAAAAGGTAATATGCTAATTAGATTGAACATCTTCCAGATGACCTTCCGGGCAAAGCCATGATGGCAGGACTGAGGCAAAGGCAGTTACAGGTTATCAGGCAGGCAGAGAGCAGTTAGGAGGATCAGGCTGGCAGGGGAGAGCAGTTAGGGGGATCAGGCCAGCAGTCAGGTGAGCGGTTAGGAGCCAGCAGCCCCGAGGGTTTCCCCATTGGAGAGGGTGCAGACCAGGCTGAGGGACCCCCCCAAGTGCACAAAATTTTGTGCACCGGGCCCCTAGTAAAATTATAATTGTGGGAAGCTTTTTAAATACAAACTCAGTTTCTTTTTATATGAATTAAGCTCTTCAGACTATGAGTCAGTTTTGAAATTAAGGCTTAGAGAGTTAACGGAGCACAACTCAATTTAAGAGGAACAGAATTTGAACATTTTCAAAATGAAGAAAGTTCTAAGGTTTATTTACATAGTCTTTATTGTGCAGAGAGAGGTGAACACAGATAATGCCAACTTTCCCAAGGGGGGAGGAAATACAAGCATTTGTCATTTTGTTGTGCTTCACATTATTGTTCTTTGTAGATGTTGCATATTTTACAAATTGAAGGCAAGACCTTCCACCAGTCAAAAGACTACAATTCCCCTTATTGTACCCTCACTTTGTTTCAGTGGTCTGAAACTAAACCTGTGATATCTTCGAGGTATGCCTATGTACAAAATTTACAATTCCCCAGGGTTCCCACAGGTAGTCAATCACCCAGGTGCTGTCTACTGCACATTGACCTCGATATAAATGTCAAGAGGCATGCAAGCTGCCTGCTGAGGCTTTGGCTGAGTCTGACAAATGCACTCCAAGCTAATGGTCCAATGAGAATATCCGCATGGTTGAAACCGTGTCAAGTACCAACACAGTTAAAGAGTTGTGGAAAGAAAACTGATGTATCTGATGCTCTTTCAATAGCCAAATCACTTGACCCTATTTGCCACTATTCACCTCTTTAACATGAACTCATTCTCCAACTAGTAAGCTCATCTGAAAGAAGCACCTAATTATTTTAAGTTTATCAATACTTTAAAAAATATCACATATAATATGAACATGATTGTTGGAAATATTTTGAGGAATACAAAAAAGGCAACGAATAAACCTACATTCAGAATTCATCCCAGAATATCTACACTAATAAAAGAGAAACATGCAAACTGGTGTCACTCTGCTACACCCACCAGCCAATCAGGATGAGTATGCAAATTAACCCAACAAAGATGGTGGTTAATTTGCATAGGCAGGCATGGAGTGAAGACTGAGGACAGCATAGAAGGAAGCCAAGTGCTGCAGAAGGGAGCGAAGTGGCAGGAGAAGGGAGGGAGCTGAGGCAGCAGACACGAGAGCAGAGCCCAGGCAGCAGACATGGGAGCAGAGGCAGTGGAGAAGGGAGCAAAGACCACCGAGACAGGCTTTGCTTTCTTCTTTGCTTCGATCCAGCCGCAGGAAGCCTATTTCTTGCAGGAATAGGCCCAAAGAAGCCCTATTCTTGTAGGAATCTTCCTGCAATGGGCCTCTAGTTTACTTAATAAAAGCATGTGCTTGTAACCATAGGTAGTAAAGCACAATTTAATAGGTTATGAACGTGGTCAGTGTTCCCCGGGTTCATCCTTTCATTATTCTAAAAATAGTTGTTTTTCCTAAATGTCAGAAGGATGGACATTTCCAGCTTTTGAAAAGCATACTACAACTATTGACTATGCGTGTTTCTGGAGTTCAAGATAAAGAAGACAACTTTGCACGGGGCAGGTTGAAGAATAGTAATAGAAGAGGGAGAGAAAGAGAGAATAGTATTTGAACCAATGAGGGAATCATAGAAAGTTCATTTTCAGAAGCAGCCTTTGAGCTTTGAGCGTTCCCCAGACATATACCATATGTGATCTAAGTCATCATTATAAAATTGTCAGCAAATCAAGAATGTGGAATACTTTTTAGGACAACTGACTGGAGTCATCACAGTATTCAATATTGTGATAAATATAGAATGATGGACCGTCCACTTTAGATTTCGAAGACTAAGAGAATACCACAGCCAAATTAAATGTGTGAATTTTTACAAGAAACCATAAGTATGCTTCTTTAGTTAACTGGAGATGGAAAATAGATGGAATATTATAGGACATAGTTGAATCAATGTTGATCTTTTCACAGATGGTAGTAGAGTTTTTTTTGAAGGGGAATATCCTTGATGTTGAGAGATGGATTCTTCCATATTCTTATTTTGAGATGCATGTTTGGAAGTGATATGTGGATATATCCTATATTCAAATGGTTTTAGTATATGAAGCATATGTAGGGAAAGAAATGGAGCAGTTAGTGCATATGGGGGTGTTTATTGTCATTATTTTCTAACTATTTTTATTGCCATATGGTTTTTCCACTTATACATGAGTATCTCAAATAAGAGTACCTTTTTATTTTTAATTGTTACTCATACACAAATCCATTCTTTATGACATTTTAAATCTCTCTTCTTTACTGATGTCTATCAATAGCATTCTTCTCAATTGGGATTATTTTGTCCTCTGAATCTCTATGAACTAACTTATATCACAGATCTGAGCATTTAGATGGGCATGTCTTGCTGCCCCTGCCTTGGACTGTTCCAAAATACTCACAGCATTCAGTACAGTACCCGTTTGTAGAAGGAAGCCAAATGCAATGTTAGAGCACAAAGAAAAATGCAGCTTAAGAAAAGAGGAATAGTATATACTATGGCAGGAATGACCCTTTAAGATTGTGCCCAATTGTGAAAGTAAAGTTTTCCAAAAAAGTCTGAAATTTAAAGTGAAGAAAATCAGATGTCTTTACAGATCTCTCTGATTGCACTACGCAACCCAGAGCACAAAAAAGGACTGTATTGCTCTATGCACTTTAAATTCTAATATTCCCTGCTTACTTTCTAAATGCACATATATATTCTGTAATAAAAATTGGCCCCAGAATAGGATTAATGTAGATGAGATTCCCTCAAACACAACACCAACCATGATCCCTTCAATTTAACTTTCTACTTTCATGGGATTTGCAAGGAAAGAAATTTAATTTTTCCTGAAGACAAATGTATTAATATTTAATAAAAACAAAGTAAGAAGATAATGTTAGTAAAAAAAATAAGAAATATGCATAAAGCCTTTCTGTGTTTGAATAAGATGACTGAATTGAGCAGCATGAAATAAGATGTGGGTGAGAAAACAAATTTTCAGGCACAAAATTTAGCTCAGGTTATTGAGCTAAAATATTGAATGGATTTCTGCTATGGAAATAGATAACAGATTTATTCTGAAAATGACTGCCCTTTCAGATATAGGTGAATATATATCTGATTATCAATGTTTTAGGAAATTGGCAACTATGTTTAGTACCAGTTACCTAACAGGGGTAAGTAAAGGCTATTAATTCACTTGCCACCTCTGTTCCTTGCATTTTGACTCCTCTGATATTTTATCTGGTTTACTTTTGGGTAGTTTCAAATTGGGTCTGGTCATTCAGATTATTCTAAACCTTTGCTATATTACTTAATTCAGAGGTTGGCATGCAAGACAAGTTAGTGCATCAAGATTTATCTCTGAGACTTGCATTAATTGGGTGGTTATATTCACCAGGACAGGCTAGGATATACAGCAACAGATTGATTCTGGCATATCAGTAGCTTAACAAAATAACATATATTTAGGGATCAAAAATTTCTGTTGGGCCACACTCTTGCTTGTGACTTCACTACACAAAATGTGGTCTTCCAGGTCACTGCTATCAGGGGAAAGAGGGCTAGAAAACAGAGACCATATTTCTAAGAACCAGGCCTAAATGTTAGTAAAACATTTCTTCTAACACCTCATTGGCTAGAGCTTAGTCACATGGCTCCAAGAATGGGAAAATGAGGCTAAAAAATGTTTATCTGTGTACTTACCAGGAAGAATCGAGATGGATAAAATGCCTTCATTTTAATGCTTTTTCTGTAGCAGTTAATAGTCCCATAAATCATGATCCTTGAGTAACTGGTGTGTTTTATTTTTTTACTCAATATGAAAAAATAAAAAAAAACATTCATAAAAATGAAAGCAGACAAGAATTGTCCTGGCTTATATATTTGGAGTCTTGCATATGTCTCCAAAAATACTCCCTTCATTTTTTCTAATTTCAGTTTAATCTGGATTTCTCCTTCTCACTACCAATGGTCATCACTAATTTAGAGCTTTTAGGCTACCTAGCCCAATGCTTCCTAACATAAGCTTCATCAATCAGTCAATCAATCAATAAATGCACAGGAAATAATTTATTAATTAAAAATCACATCCTTAACAATATAATAGACCCAGTAAACTTCTACTCCTCTATCGAAATTTGCTCTAGTGTTACCTGCTCAATGAAGTGTCTTTATCTCATTCTTTACACAGCTCCATCCATTCACATAATTGTCATGGGCAACATGGCATGGGAGATGAAAGTATAGGCACTGAAGTCAGACTCCCTATATGTAAATGCTGGTCCTTCCAATTGTTATATTCGCAGCATTGGCATTGTGTTTAATTTCCCTGTGCCTCAGTTTCTCCAATTGTGAAATTGATATAGTATAAAGTTATTTTCAGCAACCAATAAGTTAATATAAAGAAAGATATATAACAGTGGCACATTTTAGCCAAGCAACAATAACATTACATATTTTATTGCTGTCACTACTATTTTATTTGTATTAGAGAGTGAACTGCTCAAGAACAAAGACAATGGTTATTAACTGAATTTTTTTTTGCAGTATTCAGAACATGCTTAGGGCCTAGTGAATTCCCATTAAATTTTAGTTGAAAGAATTGCATCAGTAGTAACCATTAAGGACAGCTAGCATTATTAAGCATTTGTTCCAAGAATATGTTCCAAGAACAGTTCTAAGTATTGTGAAGGTGTTAACTCATAATGAATAAAGAGAGGAAGTAGTGTATATAACATGTTACTGTAATAATAAAAAGGACCTAATGATTTAAAAATATAAATGTTATATATCACAGACTTAGAAAGAAGCCTATTCTATCATCCCACTGGCCAAACTTTTTCCCATAATGCAAACTCACTCCTCCCCCATAAAAGCAACCCAGGCCTCTTTTGTGATCATTGATAGAACTAAATACTCTGATAAACAGAAAAATTAAAAAATCTTTTTGGGGGATGGCAAGAATAAAACTCAAAGAATAAAAAACAAAAACTGCTATTATTGGAGAAAGTTCCACTGAAGAACATGAATGTGCCCTCCCAAGATAAGAAAAAGTTGGAGTGATGGAAAAAAGGGGAATGCATTCCAGGTGAGGGGACTGGCACAAGTAAGGGTGTAGAGGAAGACTATTTAGGGAAATTTCCTATTAGATACAAAAGAGTTGTGAAGATTCCAGCACAAATAAGCGGGATTTCACTTGATTCACAAACATAGCAAGCACGTGGAATCACAAGCACGCAGCCCTTGATGCATGCATCCTTCTTTCTAGAGAACCCTTTTGACATAAACTAAACATACTGATGGCTGCAGACTGAGTTGCAGATTGAGATTGACGTCACTGCACCTGGGTGTCAGATAAATGGACTCTTTATATCTGAATCCACTTGCCCCCCCCCCAAATTATTATATGGTCTACTGATCTGATTAGGATGAGGTTTTAGGCAACATTTTCTGACTATTTCAGCCTGTTGCACCAATTGTTAATCCTTATTGTTTTAACACAGTTTAGTCTTATCTCCTCACCCAGACTCTACTGTTTCTTTAAATAGAGACTTGAATCATCCCATAACCCTAATCACAGTACAGTAAGAACATTTGTTGTTTAAATAACATTTCTTATCTCTTGATTCACTTGACATTTTTGTATATGTCTTGTACTAAAGTTCTTTTTATAACTTGTACATAGGCTTCTAAACAGAAGCAACAACATAATCCCCTAATCCTATTTATATATTTCCTCTCTCTTTTTTTTCATATTTTCTACTCGATAGTGAAGAAACTAAAAGCTAAGTTGTGACATTTCAAGTCATGGACCTTGTAATTCATCTAATGAGATTTCAGGCCCAGCCAACCATCAGTAAATGATATTTCTTACTTTGCCCTATTCATACAACCATCAGTAACGCACATTCTGTTGAATATGTTTGACTTTGATATGTTAATCTTTTGCTCTTCTGCCATATTTAAAGGTTGGGTGCCATGTTAGTTTGTGCGCCTGCCCAAGCTTGGCTTCAAATTCTAGTGCTTTCTCTCTTTAAGTTCTAAGGCATGTGGAGGAAGTATAACAGCTTCCTGAGATTGTATCTGCCAAGTGAGGAGATTACATAAACCAAGAGATAGAAATGACATTTCATGTAAAACCTAATTCAGATCCAATTGAGGTGTCTCCAAGAAGTATCTTTTAAAAATAAATTTCTAATCCATGTAAAATTTGTACCTTAAAGTAAGTGGTCATGGAGATGAATGGATGATTCTCTCTACATGAGGAGATAAATTACATGAACTAAGCTTCACTCTTCATCTGAAATATGTTTTTTCAAAAGTTCAAAATAGATTGGTTCACAGGATTCTACTCTTCAAAGAATTTCATCTTTCTTAGGCTTCTAAATAAAAAAAAAATCAAAGTCTTTATTTCCTCTGACTGAACCAATGAGGTCTGACAGATGACATCTGAATTGAATTTGGAGCTTGATATTAAAAATGTATGATGTAGACTGGACATGCATTTTATCTTCACAAATGTAGGCAAAAACAGTTCAAAGGAGGAGACAGCAAGCTGACTAATTGAGGCAGCCTTGTTCTAAGAAACAAGATTTGACTACTGGCCTAAATAGATGGGGCTAACGAGAAGTCTATAAATGTAGGGCATCTTGCGGGAGCCAGGAGATATTGTATTTTTTGTTTTCCTGGCATCAGAATTCAAGGTTGTAGAATTAAACCAATGGATAAGTCAGAGAAAGAACAGGACAAGAATGAAAACTTTTCAGAGAAAAAGGGAAATGAGGTAGGGGGTTGCTGAAGCTGGGCTTCTATCACGCAGTCTCTCTCTCTCTCTCTCTCTCTCTCTCTCTCTCTCTCTCTCTCTCTCTCTCTCCCTCTCTTTCTCTTTCTCTCCTCTCTCTAGATTTCCATTGGCATGGTATCCTTTAACCTTCAATTTATGACTACTTCTGGGTCAAACCATTTGTGTACAGAATAGCAGGGTTAGTTTCTTCGCTCAATACATGCAGAAATAAGTGCTCACCACCTCACACATAAGACACATGTCAAGGATGCTTTCTCCAGGCAACAAGTTCTCCAGTTTTGTAAATCAATTATATAACACTCAGACTTCAAGGATCAGAGTCAGTGCTGAGGATGCTGATCAACTGATCAATCCATCAATAGACAGATAATGCTGCTGCTGATGATGACAATTATGATAATCAGTCATAATCAGCATGATAGTGATAAGGAAGGAATTATTAATATGTGAATTTTACTTTATCTCACACAGGTTCTGATTCAAGTAAATGTCATATACCTTATGTAATCTTCACAACAATACTTTAAAATAAATATTACCTCATATTCTAAAGAAAGGAAATTTAAAGAAAGGTTAAATAATTTGTCTTACTACACAGTATTGGTAGGTATCAAGGAAAACATAGTAGTAATAATTTTTTTAAATAAAAAAGCTCTAAATTGCAATAGCTGAGATGCTGGGGAGGAAAACAGCAGCAGAAAGGCTGGTGAATTTCTGTAGATTTCTCCCCCAGAGTAGCACACGACTTCCCAGGGAATTTTTTCTAGGAGATAGACCATTTCAAACCCATGTCTAAGAGAGGGATGGAGTTCTCAGGCATCCCAGTGCCTAAGGCTAATTCCGACTCTTTTCTTAATGTTACCTACCATTCAATGCAGAGTGTAATTTGCACTAACTACAAAATGAAGGATGTAGGGAGTTAAAGGAGTCAGTTCCCTTTTGACTACATTAAGTACATGTTATGCAAAGAACCGCGGTCCATCTGAGAAAACCTAAGCATACTGGTTTCCCATTCCACTGAAATAATGGGGGCTGGATGTGAAGATATGCTTTATTAGGAGTTAGGTACACAGTGGTGGTGGTCAGCCAGTGAAGTTTTCTGCAACAAAGGCTTGCTCAATTCAGGGTCCAGAAAACAAAGCAAATAGGACATGTGGGAGGGAGACATGCTGTTGGGCAAGCTGTGTGAGATCAGAACGCTGGCTGTTTCTCTGCAGTTGTTTGCAAGTCGGGATCATATCTAGAAGCAGTCTGCCTCTGGCTTCCTTAGGCAGAGGAGATGGCAAGGCTCCAAAGGCCTTACAGATGGCCTTCATCATATTCCCACAGGGTGGGAGGGGGAGTTGGAGCTTGGGAAGGGTCCTCTGTTCTCACATACCACATAGTATGCATCTAAAACCCAGTAAGTGTGGAGGAATGATTTAGACACTCTGCCCAACTTCCTCATTCCATTTTTTTCACTGACTCATTTAATGACCCTGCATACAGGAGATCATGTAAGTTATGTGTTATACCTTATATGAGGATGCTGCTCCTTTAAGAACAGAGAACCTAGAAGCAGCACTCCTCAGGTTACTGTTTCCTCCAAATGTGATTCCAAAATCACATGCAAATTATTTTTTTCAACTTATCTCCTTTCCCACTATTTTCTTGCTCCTGTAGATGGGCATGTTAGCGGTTAGGCTTTATCTCACAGGTGTAAATATAACACCTTGACATTAATATAGATTACATGTTAATGTGAGATCTGGCAAGAATGGTGCCATCCAATAAATCTGAGGAGAAGAGTGAAATCTCTCTCCATCTACCAGCATTGGCAATTAGGTTTGATTGAAAAATGAGTTGGTTTCACTGGCACTAGAAGCAGCCGATCTCAAGTATTCATATATCACTAAATAGCTAATAACAGACATTGTATATATCATTAAATAATCATAACAATTATTCTTCCTCAGTAGGACTAGAGTACCTGTGTGCTGCAGCTGAGTAAATCATGCTTGATGGTTTCCTATTTTACTCTAAAAATCAAGGGCTGTAAATAAGGTGAGCTGTTAGCTGTCACACAACTCATATCATTAGTAGAAAGAATATTTATGGGACCCTAAGCAAACCTATTACTACAGAAAAAGGATGAAAGGAAGACAGCAAAGGCATGGCTAGAAATATTAGTAAGAGAAATAGCTAGTAATACAGGAGATGAAATGTAACGTAACCCACCTGATTCTGTACATTTTCTAATAAGCTAATAAGTTAATGTTGAAAAGTTGGCTTATACTTGGCAATACACTTGGGTAGAAAAATATCTTCTGAGTTCTGTTATCAGTTTGTAGACTGATGTACAAAAGTCTGTTTATCTCAGGTGAAGAATAAAATATTTAGTCAAGTGTTAAGAGCTCTGTGAAATTGTATTTAGATACTTTCACTTCTTAAATTTTTTCTTTTCTGCCAATCATATTACCTGCATGTGTCTTATATTGCAAAACTATGGGCCCGGTGCACAAAGATTCATGCACTGGGGAGGGAGTAGGATGGGATTTGGGGAGGGGGGTCCCTCAGCCCATCCTGTAACTTCTCCAATCTGGGAGCCCTCAGGTGAGCCCCCTCCAATCCAGGAGTTTCTGTCTGTCTTTGCAATCATATGAGCGAATTGTGAGATCCCCAACCTGGTTTGGTTTGTTGCTCACAGAATAATAGAGGCATTTTTTTTCTTTGCTCCATTGGTGGAGATTTCCTGGAAGTTTTAGGATATCTTGCCTTTAATTTTTCTTAGACACTCTGATTTTACTTATGTCTCTCACTTTTGCTTTCCTTTCATCCCCAAATGCAACAGTAACTTGCTCCAGGCTCACTTTGCTCTAGTGTCTAGATCCTTCTTCCACCAGAACTACAATTCCCAGCATTCCTGGTGTTTCTCTCCTCCTCCACTCTGGGTTTTCCCTGACTGAGGGAGCCACATCCCCCCAAGGGAGTAACCAAGGAAGCGACTCAGGGAGCCATGGCCCCCAAGCTTCCAGCTCTTCCACTCTGCTCTGTGTATGCAAATTACCTGCCATATTTGTTGGGTTAATTTGAATACTCACTCCTCATTGGCTGGTGGGAATGACTGGTGGGCATGGCTTGAGCATAGCAGAGGGACAGTTAATTTGCATGTCTCTCTTTTATTATATAGGATATTATATGGGACTAGAGGGGGGTCCCTCAGCCCAGCCTGTGCCTTCTCGTTGTCTGGGACTCCTTGGGGGAAGTCCACCTGCTGGTTTAGGCCCACTCCCCAGGGGATCGGGCCTAAGCTGGCAGTCAGACATCCCTCTGACAGCCCGGGAGCCCTTGGAAGATGTCCACTTGCCAGTGGCTGAGCAGAGCTCCCCATGTAGGTGTGCACTGACCACCAGGAGGCAGATCCTGCATTGAGTGTCTGCCCCCTGGTGGTCAGTATGTGTCATAGTGACCAGTCATTCCCAGTCATTCTGCTGTTAGGGTCAATTTGCATATTACCCTTTTATTATATAGGATAGTGGCCTGGTGCATGGGTGGGGGCCAGCTGGCTTGCCCTGAAGTGTGTCCTGGATCAGGGTGGGGGTTCTGCTGGGGTGCCAGGCCAGCCTGGGTGAGAGTCTGAGGGCCGTTTTCAGGCTGGCCACATCCCTTTCAGGGTGGGAGTCCCCAGTGAGGTGCCTGGCCAGCCTGGATTAGGGGCTGATGGCTATTTGCAGGCTGGTCACACCCCTTTCAGGGTGGGGGTCCCCCCAGGGGTGCCTGGCCAGCCTGGGTGAGGGGCTGAGGGCTGTTTTCAGGCTGGCCACAGCTCCTTCAGTGTGTGTGTGTGGGGTGTGTCCTGCTTGGGTGCCTGGCCAACCTGGGTTTTCAGCCTGGCCAGCGGGCTGGAAGCAGGTATCTGGGATTTTTTTATATTCTATAATTGAAACTTTGTAGCCTTGAGCGGAGCTCAGAGCCAGCAAGGGCAGGCGAGAAGCTTGGCTTCCTCCATCGTCAGAGCAACCCAAGCCTTCTGCTTGCTCCAGCTCCTTGGCTGCCGCCATCTTTGTGACAGAGTGAGGGAGTGATGGTTAATTTGCATATTACTCTTTTATTAGATAGGATGATTTTTGATGCTATGGAAATCATGCCTGTGTGCTAGAGAGCTTAAAGGAGTAGTACCAAAGGGGCTAGCTCAGTTCTTTTCAGAAACTTTCCTGGAAGTTATATGAAGCAACTTCTATGTACATATAATTGTTCAAAAAATAATTTCAAGAAAACTGAAAATATAGCAGTTAAATGGGCACATTACCATATCTAGGAAGATTAGAATTATGGTTTTTTCTCCTAATAATGTCTTAATTCATTATTCTTGACCAATGTGCCCTCTAATAATAGCTAAAATATCAGAAGGAAATCATAGATGCTAGATAGATTGATAGATGATAGATAGATAGATAGATAGATAGATAGATAGATAGATAGATGATAGATAGAGACTACTTGAATGTATTGAGAGCACATAAGGCAGTGAGAAGTAATGGATTCAAAAGATATGAGAGAAAATCCAATGGTATTAGCCAGGGAGTTGGGGCTACTGAATTCCAGTTCCTAACTCAGTGGCTGAGAAGCTGGATAGAACTTCTGATATGTTTATGGGCTTGGTGGCACACCAAAGGAAAGCCCAGTACCACATATTTTTGGTATTTATTAAAATAAAAGAAAGGCTGTCATGGCTGGTGTAGATCAGTTAGTTGGATGACTTCCTGTGCACCAAAAGTGATCCTGGTAGACAGAGATTCTGCTTCTCATTCCCCATTGGTCTCATTCTGTAACTAAGAACCAGTCCTCTGTAACTAAAGACCAGAGCTAAATGTGGGGCAATTCTTGTTTGATTAGCAATCTGAAGGGTGCAATGGCTCCCTAACAAAATCCCAAAGGTTTATTAATTTTTAAGTGTACTGCCTAGCATGGCATGCAATTATCTTTTCCATAAAATGCTGCAAATATAAAAACACACACACAAAAACAAATACAACAACAAACATCCATGGGAGATATTTTGAGTACACAGATGTAAGCTCAGGAAGAAGCATTCTTCCTTAAAGCAGATCTCTGTTCGTTTCTCTTCTCTGGGGAAACAGTGAATCATGTGCACAAGTTCAGGGATAATTAAGAATAATGGCAGTGCCAACCTCAGGACAAGTGATAAATATTGGTTTGTTTATGACTTAGAAATGTTATTAGTGCTTAGTCAAAAGACTACTTCTGAGTTGTAGCTAAAATGTGCTAGAGTAATTCTTCAGAAATGGAGAGGCAGACTTGCAAAATATGTTCAGAGATTTCCTTCCAGGGAGTATAAAGTAAACTTTGGTATCCCACAGATTATTTTAAAACAATTACAGGCTTTTCTACAGAATTTAATTTACTATTAAATATGCTTATGTTCTAGGTGCCTATGTCTATATTGATGATACAGTCCCCACTGCAGATCCGCATGGGGGAAGTAGATTAATGGCACTTACTTATACAGAATTACAGAAATATGATCAATACAAAAATAACAGTCTACACAAAGTGCTTGGGAGAACAGAAGTTACAATACTCAAATTGGTCCTCCTAAGAAAGGAAACACTATGTCCTCAGCCCTAGAGATTCTGACTTGATTGTCTTGTGGTTAGACCTGGCTTAGGTATTTGTTTTTAAAGTTTCAATAAAGGTATCTATGCACAGCCAAGATGGGGAGCCACCACCTCCTGCTGAGCTTCCTTATTTTTGGCAATAGAGCTTTATGATCTCTCCCAGAGAAAGGGCAATGGAACATTTTCATATTCAGGTTTCAGTATGTCACTATGTTAGCACAGTAGGCACAACTCCCGTATGCAATGCCAATGCAAGAAGCTTCCCAGCTGGCAGAGGGAGGGAGGGAAGGGGACTAAACGTACTTGCGTATATTCAGAAACCAGAGTTTTCTCATTGGGAATCTCAGTTCCTCAATCAGGACTGGGCACCACTGACCTAATAAAATTAAAGTACAGAAAAGGTTGGGAAAAAATAGCTTAGGGCAGTGGTTTTCAAACTTAGATGGGTATAAGGATCACCTGGGTACTTGTGTTTCACCAACTAGACAACTAAGACTTCATAGTAGTTTTGGTTTATCCATGAAGTATCTAAGGAACAGTCATTGTTTCTGCTGTAGGAAGTCAATCCCTCCCCCCGCCAAGGAGCTTCCATCCTTCGATGTGTATATCTAATGTGTGTGGTGAGTGGAAGTAAATGTGGTGCTCCCTCCTAGAACCCAACAGGTAGAATTAAAATAACCAGCAACTGGTGGCTTTGAATTATTTTTCTCCTTGATTTTGTACCCCATGAAATAGGGAATTACCAATCAAAAGACCTTGATGTTTATTATTTTTTAGGGACGTTTTGGTAAGTGAAGGTGGTTGAGGTGAAAGTCTCCATCTGTTTTGTCCCCTTGAACTTACTTTGGGAACTGGTAAGCTAAAATGTCATCAGGTGGGACAAAAAGACTCTGCTGGGATACCTTGTACGTTTGCCTAGCTTTCTTCTGAAATTTTCTGGAAGATTTCAAGCCACTAATGCATTACCATAAAATCTGTCATGTAAATTTAATTTGCTAAAAAGCTTATAAGTAAATAACCAAAACCATACTCTAATCAGTGTTTTAAGCTGGCATAATTATGTGATGCTATTCTGGAAGACAGTGCCTCTGACATCCTGCCCTGCAATCAGCTCCACACCTTCCTCCCTTCTGTCTGAGGCTTCAATTTATAAAAATGTGTATTTTACATATGAGGGCTGAGAGACCATTGATCATGCTGCCTTTGAAGGCCCTAACCTCCAAAGGTCAGGGCTGACATTTTAATTTAACACCTGGACATCCATATTCATCTCTGTTCCTTTGATATCAGCAGAATGGCCTTCCTGTGAAAGCAGGACTTCTAACAGCTAAGCCCTTAAGTGACAAATGGCATCTAGGATTCTTTTGGTATAATGTATCTGGAGGTCCCAACTCTTCTTCTTATGAAGGAGAATGTCACATTTCACATTTACCATGCTGGAGGTTAAAATACAAATGACTGAGGGAGGGAGATGATAGATAGATAGATAGATAGATAGATAGATAGATAGATAGATAGATAGATGATAGATAGATAGATAGATAGATAGATAGATAGATAGATAGATAGATGATAGATAGATGAGGGGAAAGGGAAAGGGGAAAGAGGTGGCTTACTTTCATAGGATAAAAAATGTGAGAAGGAATGTATATGATCTGAAAGTGATCTGACAATGAAGCCAGGTATAACCCCATTCACAAAAGTGTAAATTTCTGTATATAGTGATTTCTATATGGATAAATAATGAGAAAATTGGGATCAGAATCAAGTCACAGAAGCAGAGAAATTGGTCATTGGTAAACCTGGTGATGTATTTGATTGACATCCAGAATTAGTTGTCTCTAGAAGCTTCTGAGATATATTCTTACAGAAGTATTATTGCATTAGTTCAGAAACTGCCACCAATGGAGAGAGGAGGTTGTATTTACTAACCTCTCAATGCTGCTAAATGACTAAGTCCTTGCTCTGGGGCCTTTGACCCAGCTTTGAATGCTGGGAATGACATAACATCATTTCTATAAAAATGTCTTGGGACAAACAGTTTCAGGTTTATATTCATTGGGTGACAGATTGATATGTCTAATTATACAACTCCAAAAATGTTTTTGTATGGGACCCTGATTATAGTGTCTATAATATTAGTGTTGTAGTCTCCTATTGGCAGCAGGTCTAAGAAATATGGAAAGTTAGTGGAGAGAGGCTGTTTCAAATGAATCACAAACTTCTAAGAAAGAGGTAAAAGAAGACCACTGGTAATAACAGATATGGAAAGAGGGGAGTTAGAAAGCAATGTAGGACTCCCCTGGCTGTGTGAAGAAGGCATACTGGCAATATAATAATTCTGGTTATAAGTCAGAATGAAAAGGAAGGGGGATGGTAGTGGTGATCAAGATCATTAGCATCCCTGACCATATCTCAAACTACAGAGTTTTCAGTTGTTGGTCTGCTTACTGTCTCTAGCCAAAAACCTAAGGCATGTCCTTGTTTCCTTAGCAATAGCAGGGACAACAAGAATACACATATCTACCACAGTTATTCACTACATACACAGAGAGTGCCAGTAATTTCTTTTTAAGCACATTATTTAGCTCTCATAATGATCCTGGGAGGTACTACAACCAATTTTGTTAATGGGAGGATAAATTGAGCCTTAGAAAAGGTAATAATTTGCCTAAAATCTCACCACTAATGTCTGTAGGTGGTGGTGTTTGAATCCAGATGTATATTGACAGAAATGTCTTACTTACTGGACTGTATAATTAAGATATTGTTATTATTAGGCTACTTTGAGGCAATTGAAATCAAAGATGCACTTTCTCCTACTTAGAGTGAGTGCTTTCTGTGGAAGAGAGAGAGAGAGCAGGCATTACTGGGCTATATTTTATCCTGTCAAGGAGGGCCTTCAGCAGAGTCCAATCAGATGTGAGTGCCAGCCAGGCTGGTGTGGGTCAGTGGTGGAGGGTCAACTCATGCACCAAGAGGCCACTGGTTCCATTCCTGGCCAGGGCACATGCCCACTTTAGGGCTTGATCCCTGGTAGGGGAGGAGGCGTGCAGGAGGTGGCAGATCTCTGTTTCTCTCTCATCAATGTCTCTATCTCTCTTTCCCTCTCCCTCGCCCACTAAAATCAATAAAAATATATATTAGAAAAATGTGAGTGCCCATGCAATTAACCAAACATTACCAAAGTCCAAAGTGAACTCTGGCTTTGAAACTTAGAAATACGCTTTTGATAAGCAAATATAGGAGAGTCAGGGCAAAAAATGTCAGGGTTCTGAAGCAGAAAGAAAAAGGTTTAGAAAGAAAACTCTATTCAAGTCGTCAACTTCCCCTTAGGGTCAAAAACCAGTATGCTAAAATACTATTAAATTACAAATCAGTCCCAGCCATCATCTCTTTTCCTGATTTTGTCAGGTCTCTCTGCCTGGGGTCTTTCTATTTGATCATTGTTGTGCTAATGACTGTGAAACAATGGATAAGCTATGATACCTAGCTCTAAAATGGGGGTGGTGGGGAGAGAATATTTGGTTGGATACTGTTTTACATCAACAAAGTCGGTATACTATAGAAACTTTAGCTGAAGGCAAGGAAATCTGTCAAGTAAACACAAACATATGAACCTTTCTTCAAAGGCAAAAGATTAAAAGAAAGAATTATGGGAGGCAAGTCCCTCTTAAATATGTGTTGGCCTATCTCATTGAGATCAAAGTTCTAATTCCCAAAAATAATGCTTCAAGGGGAATTAAACTCTCATTTACATAATGCATCAAGGTCAGAATATAATGTTTTAAGCCACTTAATGAACCAAACACATGACTAGTATCTGAATCTCATCAAAGATAGACTTTAGTCAGAACATGGATGCCTCAGTCAAGGAAGGTATATAAGACATTTCTGTACTTCTATATGGCAAGTACATACAGAGCAAGCATTTAATAACTATGTGAATGGATGGAAGTATGAAAGGAAAGAAACGGAAGGAGAAGAGGAATTAAAGTCTTAAGTGTCACGATTTATAAGCATGCCCTGTAACTCTATATTAATCATTATGTATCAGAATTGTGATGTATTAAATGGTAATACCTTGGGGGGAGCATATCAACTTTGGGTCTATGAGGTTAGTCCTATAAGGGATTTCAGTAATCATCAGCACTCTAATATTTACAGTAAAAAAATTGAGGGTCAGGGAAATTTAGTAATTAAGGTTACAATGGCAGATTTCCTGACATTCTTGTAAGCGACTATTTGGACTCTCCATTAATTTGAGCCCAAAGTCAGGGCCAATAAAAGTTTAGATTTATTTGCATTTCTTCCTTTTCTATTCATATTACATATTATCTAATTTTATTTGCATTTGCCTAATATCAATTGAGCACCTTTTGAATGTCAAGTACTATGCTAGGGACTAGGATTCAGTAATAGATTAAACAAGTGTAGTTTTCTGCTGTCATTGAATTTACAGTCTAATGAAAGACAAATATTATGTAAGTATTTGTAAGTATAAATAGTGTGTGGAAACATGAAGTTTAATAAGATCCTTGGCAGACCTGACTTTTATGAAACAAAACCCTCTAGGAGATTGTTAGGAAAGTATTGCAGCGAGAATCTGGGACTTGAATGGTTCAAGAGTTTTTACATCTATACCTTATATGTGAATGTAAAGGATCTTAGGCTTTTATCAGGTTTTAATCATTTAAAAGTTACATAACAATGAAAAAATTACACCTTGTGATTACTTGCGTCCACCTGGATAACCCAAAACCATCTCCCCATCTCAAGTTTACCTGATTGGCACCCTTTATTCTATTTGCAATCTTAATTTATTCCCGCCATTCACAAGTTCAGGGCACTAGGACCTGGACACCTTTGACAGGTCCTTATTCTGCCCATCTATCTAGGGATACTCTAGTCATAAGTGTCCACGTCCTGGGACACCCCTAGTTCTGAAGAAACAAACACAAAATAGCTCCCTGATGTGCTTTAAGTGCCCGGCTACTAAAATACAATGAGGCATCATTTCTTTTCCCTCACCTACCCACATCCCCTGTTCCGTGAAGCCTAGCTAAGGTGAATAAATAGAATTCACAACTCTGCTTAGTATTCTGTCAAGAGCAATCCCCTGGGTCCCTGATATGGCAGGTCTCATAGCTCTTCCAGAAGAGCAAGCTTTGCCAGAAACACCAGCAACACCTGACCTATGTCTGTTTGCCCATCCTTCCTAGACATGCTTTAATCTTGCTGTTCCCAAATAAATCATGGAAGAATCATTAGTGTTTCTCAGTGTGTTTCCAAGTGTGCTCTGTGGTCTATCTGCATAAAAGTCACTTGAAGAATTATTTCATAACTCGTGCTACTCTTCTTCTACCCCAAACCAGTTTCAGTTAAAGCCCCAGGTTCTTTTTTAAAAATTAGCATCCTAGATGATTTGTATTCCATCATTCCAGAGCCTCACATTGCAAAACACTCGGCAAATGTAGATAAACTTGCCCAAGAATACAGACACTGTACTGTATTATACTTTGTGTTAGTGTGTATGTAAGTGTAGGAGTGGGAGGGGTGATATAAATACAGAAACAGAGAGAGACACAGAAGAGGGGCGGAGTGGCAACTATCAATGTAAACATGCCTAAATTATAAAAGTAACTTGCATTTAATCAAATTAATGCTTTTCCTAAATCTTGTTCATTTTACTTCCTATTGTAGTTATCCTATATGATAAAAGGCAAATATGCAAATTGTCCCCTTGGGAGTTTGACTGCTCAGTATGATGTGCACTGACCACCAGGGGACAGTGCAGAATGAAGGAAGGTCCCAGCTGGCAGCCAGCAGCCAGGGGAAGGAAGGCCCCATCAGCCCTGATCACTGGCCAGGCCTAGAGACCCTGCCTGTGCATGAATTTTGTGCACCAGGCCTCTACTAGACCTTATATTTTCAGTTCATTGTAGTTACTTCACATCTTGGTTTTAATATGTATTTTGAAAGTACCATAAATTGATTTTTTTGTTGTTGTTTGAGTCTGAACAAGAATTTCATTATTAGTAAAAACCCATAACTACCATTTTCTTCACCATTATTTAATGGTGAGGGTTGGGGAAACTCACATCATCTTTCCTCCTGACTCCATGTTGCAGTGAAAATATTTCAAGGATTGGAGAAGCCTTGTACAATGTAAATATATAGAAAGAAAAGGGAATTGAAGGTAGCAGAGCAGATTTTTCCCTCTCCTTTTTATCCCTGAGGTCTGAGGCAGCTGTACTAAGAATTTAATACAACAGACATGATTTATAGCCACATGTACAACACCAACACCCTTCACACAGTGGAACTCCTGCCCTGGTAACCCTTTGCTGCATATTCATGGAGAAAATCAAGTCCCAGTGCTGTAAGTCTTCTGTAAATGCTGAGAATTATATTCCTCTGGAGGAGGCTGGCAAACAGATAGTGATGGAAGAAGCCAATTTTCCTGCCTTTTGGAGAAATGGATGTTTCCGGATCACTTAGAACTTTTTGTTCCAAGGTGGTGTAAAGCTTGAAATGAGCAAGGGCACCCTCACCACAGACTCCTACGGAGTCACTAGCCCCACTGAACAGTAGGCCCTGTGAGGATCAAGACGCCCATATCTCTCCAAGTTTGGCATCACATCATCTTAAAGTTGCCCTATCTATTCAACACTGTCCATCCCAGGAAGTACCATGTCTAGTACTTTCCATGACTTCCTCTAATCTTGAAAATCTATATGTGTGTGTGTGTGTGTGTGTGTATGTGTGTGTGTGTACAGAGAGAGTGTATGTTCTTATGATATGTCAGGAGCTTCTGTGTGAATAATATTTTTATAGTTTCATTTAATATTTTAATATTCATAATAAGCCTATGGAAAAGGTTATAGTGATATCCCTATTTTAAACATGTGAGCTGCTCTTTTTACCTGCTACTTAATTGGGGGGGGGTGTCAAAAGAGACAATGACTTAATGGTAAAATAACCATAATTTATTAATTGTAAGTTAACAAAGGGAATTTTAATAATTATGCTTGGACAAAAGGAATACACTGGGACAGTCCTAGGGAAAACAGGACATGTGTATATGGCTTAATGTTTCCCTACTCTCACTGAAGCATAGTTGTATTTGGTCTAAGCACCTCTCTGAGGACTAAATGGGTTGTCTGGTTTCACCACAATGAAGAGTTGCTCCAAGCTACTTTTTTGGTAACTTTCCCTTTATGCCTTATGATTACACAAAAGGAACAAAGCCTTTCTCTGAAGTCTGTCCAGCAGAAGACTTTCTCTCTGCTAGAGACAACAGCCACGGTTCCTACATTTCTTTCTCTGGGAGGTTAATGTTTTTTACACACACACACACACACACACACACACACACACGCAATGCCATGCCACCAGTACCATCATACCAGCATCGGTACAAAAAAGGGAATTGTTGTTACCTATGGAGCCTTAGGGGTTCAGGATGCTAGAAGGAGATTCTGTCTCTTTCAAATTCACATTTTTCTTGAGACATTTTCAATTAATTTTTAGAAGGAGGCCTCAAAATATGGACAGCATTGTTCTAGACTCTTCCATTGCAGGTATTTTATTAAAAGATGTATCTGGATTTTTCTTTTCTTTCTTTATATTCTACTTCCCCCCCTTCTCATCCTGAATGTATTGTTTTGTTAATGAAATAAATACTCTTGCCAATCACCCAGAGAGTGGGTAATAATATTACACCCATTTTAAATAGACTGAAAGATATGAAGTTACTTGCCCAAAGGTTATTCAGACTGGGATGAAGTTGGGGTTCACGCCAGGTCTGTCTGGCTTCAGAATCACAGTGTTCACCATTGAGATAAAACTGTCCACTCTGATGAAAAGCCCACGATTTTAAAATGGGCAGCCCCTCAGTGTAAAAACTTCCCCTCCCTATCCTGTTTCAGTGTCGCTGAGAAAAAAAGGCATTTTGTAAAGACGGGTTGAAATGTGGATGTTCTAGATGGGGCCTTCGAAGGACCCAGCTTCATTCTGGGACTTGGAGATGTGTAGGTCAAGGCGATGTGTGGGTTATCCAACTCAAAACAATGAATGTGGCAATAACCAGTTCCTTTCAGGGTGGACTATGCCGTGTGTAAAACAGGGTTCAGGGAAATGTGTATTATTTAGCAAAGCATCATTACAGCTTTAGAGAAAAATGACCCATCACTTGTCTTTAATTCCAGGTTTTTTTTTCCTACTGGTCCCTAATTTGGATCCCGGGTATTCTGCCTAATTGTATAAATGAGATTAATGATTTCATACCAGCAGAGAACATAAAGTACTAAAGTCTAGCAATATGACACATTATTGTAGGAGTAAATGGTGAGGTATTTAGCATTTACATAGGGCTTTGTTTGCTGTGTGCCTGTTCTGATTGCATATTCAGATACACATTATAACTCTAATGATCGCTTTGTGCCTTTCTATTTGTTATGCTTGTATGTATTTGCAGCATTTAACATTTCTAATATTAAGTAAAATTAATGCTCCTGAAAGCCTGCAGCTGCCTGCCCTGTGTGGTTTGCTGCTTCATTTATTTATAGAGTCTTTGACTTCACTAGTGAGAATCCTAAAACCAACTGGATAGGCTGTTTAGAATCAGGGACTCTTGGTCAGTAATCTGTTGGAGATTAAAATAAAGTCCTAAGGGTTGTTTGATTTAAATAGTGTCCTCTGTTTAGGGCAGCTTCTCCATTGAGGTATCTCTATTTCTAGAGGCCTATTCTGGAGGCTTCAAGGCCTTTACATAGTCTAATAAGAGGTTCCCTGAGTTCTTTATGACTAACTCCAAGCAGACAGCAACCTCAGAAAATGCAGAAAACTAGACTTTCCAGGAAGGCCATTTATGACTTCAAGTTTCTGTGTATTTAGTGGTGATGATGATGACATAATAACAGTAAGAATACTAAATTCTTATATGTAGAGTATTTACCCAACCCAAAAAGTTGGGTAAATACTCTAGATATACCAGCTTGTTTACTCCTTGAAAAGTCTTTTGAGATAATTACTAATATTACCCAGATTTTAAAGAGGAGGAAGCCAAACCTTGGAGCATTAAATCCGCTTGTTTGTGGTCCCATATCAAGGAATCCCTATTTTAGTATTTAGACCCAGGACAAATGGACTCCAAAAGAAAAACAAAACAAAACAGGAACCTGAAATTTCACCTCAAGTCTCGCAATCAGGGAGAAAATTTCAAGTTGGTCATTGAAAACATGCAGCTCCATCTATGGTCTGCTCTGTGCACTCACATTGCTCTAATATTTATAGTTCAAGGTCAAGGGATTGCCCCTAGCAATACATTCCTCTCTGTATTCTCCTCTATTTCTTTCCCCTAATTTTCTTCATTTCGAGAATGATCACCACTTTCTCAGCATTGGGATTTTCCTGCTCAAATATAATTCAGAGTTTAGCCTCTTATGCCCCTTATTTGAACAGGATTTAAATGTCTTTTGAGTGTTGCTCTTTAATGACATATTGGTGATAAGGAGATAATATCTGGCAAATGGTGCTCATGTTTTTCTATAAAGAATGCAAACTTCATTGAGGCTTTGGAAATTGCAACCTCTTGCTTCCTTGCTACTTTATCTACCCTCATCATTGGCTACTAACTATAGTTCCCCCGATCACTTCTCTCATGTAGGACAGTGATCTGGGACATACATTCATACCTGGTGTGGTACCTTAATAAAGTGCTTCTGCATGCATGGTGGTAGGTATTTTCCTGGCTTCTGGAGGGGAGGAGATAGGGGGTGAGGCGCATCTTTAAACCCTAGCTATTGATGAAGGAGCAGCTTTCTATCATCCACTCAGAGAGCCTGCTGGTGTAGCTCTTCTTTGAGCCAAATTAACTCTTCATTAGTAGTAGGGGATGACTGGGGTATCCTTTGTGGGGTAAGAAGAAGGACCTCGTTGTGAGCACCTACAGTGTGCTAGGCATTTTTAAACTTTTCTCATGGAAAACCCTTTGCTTCTCCTCTCCTCCCCCCATTTGGAGTTGGGTCGTTAAACACTGCTTTATGTGGTGGACAGATGTAAACAAACCCTAGAAAGCTCGTTTTAAAGAAGCATTGCCCTTCTTGGCTTTACCGTCTTGCCCAGAAAAAGGTCTTAGAATTTAGATTGAAACTTTCCTCAACCTCTCTAATCTAGACTGCTTCAGCACAGACCTAGGAGTTGCCTTCTCTGGAGTAATGATATTGCTCCTGTCTTTGTTCCCAAATGACATTTCTAAAATCTCAGCATGGACTTGAAGCTCTCTTGTTTTTTACTGCCCCCTTGGATCTGGAGATGAGAGGATCACGTGACTGTGAGTTCTTTTTACTATCATCTCCACGTCTCCCAAAAGTCAAAACAGAACCCCATGTGGCTGAACAGTGTTGTCAGTGGTCTGGAGTTGTATGGCACAAGGCTGTCTCACGGTGTCATTCCTATAAATGCCACTTGGGAAAGTCTCACTTTTAGAGCCACTGCAACTCAGGGCCTCAGACTGCTACCATTTGTAACATCAAATCAGACAAAGGAAGTTCCTCTCTGACAGATTTAAAGTCTCCTGAGACCCAAACAAAGATTGTCCCAAGGGCCTGAAGATGAACTGATCTGCTTTTCCCAGTATGAAGTGAGTAAAAAACGTCAGTGTGTAAAAAGTGGCAGCGTGTGTTATCTCATAAATCTGTCAGCAACCTGAACTCTACATGTATATGAAATTAAGCAAACCATTTCTTCTCCAATTTTCATTTGAATTATGAACTCTGCATTACAGGTAGATTAACTGCCTCCCAGCTGGTAGCCACGTTTACCATAGATATGGATGTGTTTTAATTTTAACCTGCTTTGTAGTCAGTCATTAGGGTGACAAGTGACCACTCATCAGGTTAGAAAAACAATCTTTAATAGGTGCAAACCACTCTTGATGACACCTGCTGAGATGAAATTGTTGATATTGACAACACCTTGAATTTCATTGATTTTTCTATCCAGCTGAAACATTGAGGACACTTTTGTTGTCACCTGCACTGTGCTTCTTTTTATGAAATAATGTTTATAATTGGGGAAGGGGGAGGAACACCAGGGAAAATATCAGCTAAGTTTCATACACAAATCTGTGTTGTTTTCCAAAGGAAATGTACTGGACATGTGTCAACTTCAAAGGCATTGGAATAGCGGTCAGTTAATGATAGTTGCGTATGCAGAGCTTCCATATACTATTATGCAGGTTTTACTAGTACATCACACAAGTGCACCAGCCAAGGAGAAAAATGATGTCTGGAATCCTGCCCTATTCCACCTGCCAACTTGGCCACCCAAAGAAAGGGATTCTTTTTTTAATTTACACAAAAGCACTGCACGAGCAAACAGAAGTCACCTACCATGTGCCAGGAACATCTAGAAACTCCGTTATGACTATATTTAAGGTATTACAAAAACCATAGCAAATATTTACTCATTTACCCATGCTAGAGATATGGGAAATGAAGCTTAGAGAATTGAAACAACTAAGCCAGAACCTCATAGCAAATAGGTGAACACATCGGATTCCAAGCCCTGGTCTCTGCCACTAGAGAGCTCTGTATTTATTCCACTGGATTCTGGGGCCGATATTGCACCTCACAATGGTTTCCTAGGAAAAGGGCATCATGTCCTAGTTTTGATGAAGGAGAAAGAAAGGTAGCTTCTCTGTGACATCCCCAGCTAGTTTAGAATGTGTGTGTGTGTGTGTGTGTGTGTGTGTGTGTGTGTGTAATTTTTTAAATTTTTTTAGGGAGGGTGGGTATTTCTCTGAATCATTTTCACAGCATCAACCACTGTGCATTGGCTCAACTGGGAAAAAAAAGCTAGTTTTCTGCTCAACCTCTGCTTTCAGAATGAGCACAAGGCTACTCTCTAGTCATGGCTCATTTTGTGGCAAATGCAAAGGGTACATGAAGGGACCACAGTGAGGTTTCCCATGGACACAAAGAATGCTGAATGCCAAGCCTCTGGAAGATTGACTTGAACTTCTCTTAGTTCAATAGCCTCTTCTCATGATTTCTCTGGGTCTCTTTCCTCATGTTACACTCTGCATTCCTCACCTGCATCCTTTGAGACTAGAATTCTCCATAATTCTGGGTGTACACATTCTGATACTGGGGGCCCCAATCTTGAGGTTGTCTCACCTCTCATATCCACCATTTGGAATTTAAGTCTGTGTCTTCTGAGTCAAATCCCCAACACTGGGGATCCCATTGATTCACTCTTCTTTCCATGCTAGATATCCAACTCAGCTGTCTTCTCCTATTATGTTTTCTGTTATGGTCCTGGTTTCCATAGAGATTATGTTGGGGGAAGGGATTTAGGATGGGGGTACATGCTATAATATGCACTTCAAGGTGCCAAGGTTTGGAAGCCCACATTAGTGGGCATTGATTGGCAGTTTCCTAAAATAGAGTGAATGTACTTTCCAAATTATCTAGCTGATGTTGCACTTAGGAATGGTCATTCACAGATCCAATCCACAGGAAAGGCTATAATGGCCAAAGTCTTATTCTAAAGATGAAGTGTGACCAGATGAAAGAGTAAGTAATTTTTATGGTAAGGATGAAGATAATGGAATGGCTTTTAGATTTTTGGTGAAAAATATCTGGCTCTCCCTTTTTATTTTTTTAATGCCCAGATTAATATCATCACTTTAAAAATTCTACCCCTACTGAGATCATTGGCCAGGGACCTACAGTGACTTCAGCCACCTGCATATCAGATCTGATATAACGCAAGGCTCTAATTCCCACTCTCTGCTTAAAACCTCCCTTGTCATCTGGTCAGCTCAGCTGCAGATGTCCCCAGCTTATAGTTCTTAGGTAGCCCTTTTGATTAACGATTGAATTTCAGATGATCTTTACTCTGGTAAGAAACAGCCTTCACATGTGGCTTCTCATTTGGGCCCTATCCAGGCTCCTTTGGTCATATCCAGGCTCACCATTTTATTTTTCTTTATCTAATATGTTTGGAGCATTTACTGAAGTCAGATGCTACATTTACTTCTTCTCTTTCAGTAACTCATTCTGTCTTCCAACTGTCCCTATGTGGTAGCTGATTATCATGTTCCCTATTTTATACAGCATAAAATAAAGTTCTAGAGAGATAAATATATATTCAATATGACCCAGAAACTACGAGGCTTGGATGAGATTTAAACCCAAACTCTGGAGCCTATACACTGATACACCATATAATAGTGGTCAGTGGCAAAATACCAGATAAAAACACCTAACACTGAATCTCCTATTCTCCTATATATAAGGAGCAACCCACTTGTTTATCCAGTGGTTACATGTCTAAGAGTAGTTGTGGGATTAAATGAAATATATATATAAAATCTTAGCCCAGTACCTGGCTCTAAGGAAGTACCCTCCAAATAATAGCTAATACAAAAATGTAATTGTTCTTAACAGCCATAATGCATAATAATAATGTTTCTATGTAATGGTTAAAGATCTTTGTCCAAGACAACCAACTATCTCCCAACTTTCATTTGGCTCCATGTTAGCTTTGCTGTATTTAGTTTCTCTCACCCACTTCCCCCGGGGCTTCCTATAGGTCAGGGCCTGCCTTGTAGGGAGCTGTCCTCCCCAGTGAGTCAGGCTGAGCAGAGAAGATTGTGATTGCATTAGATTGGCGCCTGGATCAGCAAGGCCAAATCTGATCATCGGCTGACTCAGAAAACTGTCCCTCCTGAGGCATAGCCTGGCTGATCTCTGCCAAGATAAGACCCATCTCGTTTTCCCCAAACAATAGCTTATTCATAATTAATAAAATCCAAGGACATCTCCATCATCCATGGCCCTAATTGAATGAAGTATATTGTTAACTAAAATAGTGGTGCTCGAAATGGCTATTGATTTTAAATTTTATAAAGAGGAATAAATTAATTTTTTCTGAATAAGGATTTCAATAACAAAATGAGATGAACATCGAAGCATTTATTTTTCTGGTTCACGGTGTTACAACTGCTTAAAGCAAATAGATATTGACAATGTAAGCACCAGGAAACCAAGAAAATATTCCTATGAAACTTCTTTATAAAGGGAAAAAAAATGGGTAGGTAACAAGTCTGTGGCTCCTACTTAGAACCTACAGCCTTTTACCATTGGGTAACTCAAAGTGTTATTGATCAAGGGAAGAGAGGGGTCTACCTCACCTAATTGCTGCTTAACTATCATTAGAAAAACTACTTGGTAGACCTGAGCGGAAGAAAAATGTTACAGCTTAAGTGCATACTTAGTCAAGAAACCTAGTGTATTAATCTATTGCTGCATAACAAATTACCACAAATTTATCAACTTAAAACAATGCTCATTTGTTAGCTCCACGGTCAGACATTCAGACACTGTGTCACTGGGTTCTCTGCTCAGAGTTTTCCAAGGCAGAAATCAAGATGTCAGGCTGCATTAGGAGTGCTAGGCACTTCCCATTGATACAGGTTGTTGGCAGCAACTTCATTTCCTCACCCTCTAAGGACTATTCATCAAATAAGAGTGTGAATATCTATAAAATTAACTTTGTAAGTATGTAAAGTTATATGAACTTCTGAAAATTTGTAGGACAATTTTTTAAAACCTTTTCTTTCAGATCAGTGCTATTCGGTACAGTTTTTTAAAAAATATATTTTATTGATTTTTTTTACAGAGAGGAAGGGAGAGAGATAGAGAGTTAGAAACATCGATGAGAAAGAAACATGGATCAGCTGCCTCCTGCACACCCCCTTCTGGGGATGTGCCCGCAACCAAGGTACATGCCCTTGACCGGAATGGAACCTGGGACCTTTCAGTTCGCAGGCCAATGCTCTATCCACTGAGCCAAACGGGTCAGGGCCTATTCTGTACAGTTTTATCCAGTTGCATACTACACAAAGGTTCCTGGGTGAGGAGGAGTAGGAGTTACAATCTAACTAGTATTGCACTTGCCAAGCTATTGAGGTTGGGCTGTCTCTGCTCAGTGGTATTCCTTTATCTTATTTGCACAGGGGTGTCATATCCTCACCAAGCCATTTGCCCATTTGCTTATCTGCAGAAAGTACTTTTTCAAGAAGTATTAGCACAAATACTTCTTGCCCAGCAGAGGGGTCCTCATTCATATTATCAAAGAAAAGGAATCTAATTTGTACAAAAGTGGGTTTATAATTGTTCTTATGGAAAAGGCATGCATGTTATGATTGTTACAATGGCGTTATTCACTCAAAAGAATGTCACAATAGCATAGTCAACCTACTTTTGCCCAACCTTGTATATTTCTTTAAGATTTTTTTATTGATTTCAGAGAGCAAGGGAGAGGGAGATAGAAATAACAATGATGAGAGAGAATCATTGATTGGCTGCCTCCTACAGGCTCCACAATGGGGGTGCGGGACACAACCAAGCCCACAACCTGGGTATGCGCCCTGACAGGGATCCATGACCTCCTGATTCATAGGTCAATGCTCAACCACTGAGCCCTGCCAGCTGGGTCCATTCCTGTATATTGAGTTTCTGTGTTAATGTTACTTTCTGAAAGAAAGGTTGAGGCAATTCTCCAAAAGCCCCTTACGTTTCCGCATGTCTTGTGAGCAGTTACTGACTGTCTTTCTTCCTGGACTATCTTGCCAAAGATGCTTATTAACAAATAGTTTTGGATAGAAACAGCAAAGGGCAGGTCCAGCTACAGCCTGGGAAGATAAAGATACTATCTCCCACTGAAGGAAAAGGTCTCATTTGCTTACTGACCATTATAAGACATTTTCACTGCCCAAACCCAGATTCCCTTTCTATAGTGCGCTCCTATAAATATTGGGCATTGAGAGCCCAATGTAAATGCTGATTGATGTGAGTAATCAAGTGTCCCTTGTCTCTGAAACAGAAGTTTTGTATCTTCTATCAGCCATGAAACTCTGGCTAGCCAGCTTGTGAGCTTGCATGTAGAATAAAAACATGAGCGCCTTTACAGTTTTTCACATTTCTGTGTAATTGTCTCTGGTCACTACCATTCATAATTAGCAATGGCTTTTTCACTTGAATGTGTTGCATCTATATATATGATAATTATATTATTTAGGAGAGAACCTTGTTTAGAAAACAGGCTCCATCACTTTAACTTTGAGAATTTCTTAAACTCTTTGTATTTCAGTTTCATCATCTACAAAATGGTAATAACAATAATACCTACAGCCTAGGCTTGTGGGGGGAGAAACAAATAAATATGATTATCACTGTAGTGCTCGGCAAGTAATTTTTTTTTATTTGTTTGTTTGTTGTGTGGGTATAACTCTTGTTTTGCCAAATCAAGCCTTAGTTATTAAGAGCAGGATTTTCTACCCACCTCCTTTCTGTGTGCGCCTGTGTGTGTGTTTACTTCTCTCTTTTAATTCTTATAGGTCTCTGCACAAGGTAGGCATTATTATTAAAAATTAATAACAATAAAAATGGAGGAGTGCATGGCTGGTGTGGCTCAGTGGTTGAGCGTCGACTTATGAACCAGGAGGTCTCAGTTTGATTTCTGGTAGGACACATGCCTGGGTTGTGGGCAAACCCTAGTAGGGGGTGTGCAGGAGGCAGCCAATTAATGATTCCCTCTCATATTTGATGTTTCTATCTCTCTCTCCCTTTTTTTTCCTCTCCAAAATCAATAAAAACATACGTTTAAAAATGGACAAGGAGTTATTTGACTGAGTTACAGGTTATTTCCCTTTCCTTTTCTTCCTTGCTTCCTTCCTTTCATACTGTCTTGAATAGATTAGCCCCTATTTCAACATCTGGGGCTTCAGTGAATCATGATGCATACCACAGAAGCCCACACAGAAGCAGGCCCAAGTTTACCAACATATTATAATGATTTTCCTATGCGGTTGCCTATTCTAAATGAGAAATAAAAAAGAACAAAGGAATCCTTTTACATATTATTAATATTCCCATCATCTTCCACCCTGATGAAAGAAAAACTTTGGGGATACATTCACAAACATTTTAGCTGAGTCAAGTACTTTTTTTTTATGCCAGCTCAGGCATGAACCAGGCACCAAGCCACTTGTGTCTTAATTATTAGATCCTATTAAAACAAGGCAATTTAATTGCAATTAGTGTTAGAATAAATTATTCATAAAATGCCAGTATATGTAATTTATTTCCTATAACCCATTACTCCCAACCTGGTACTATATGTGCCCCATTAAATTATAAAGTGCAAGGTCATTAACCTACAATTCTGCTTGCGATCATGTTTTTAGATTGCATTCTGTTTGCTCTTTGGTTAGGATTAAATTGTTAACCCTCTTAGGTCATTTATCGTTAGCTATTTAATTGCTCTGTGATCATCTAAAGGCTCTTATTATTGCTAATTAAATAGGTGTGACTTGCTCAGAAAACACTTGGCTTTTCTTGAACATCTGGTAGGAATCCAGAATCCAGGCAGCTCTCTTTTGCTTTCATTGTTCCTTTATAATTGACTCTTGTCATTAGTGATTCTGAAATTGTAACATATGCCTGCATGTTCTGGATTATTAAAGTTGTAGAGGCCTTTACAGAAAACATTTGGCACATGGATAAGTGCACATATATAGGCTTTTGTTGTTGTTATTGTTTTGTTTTATTTTTTTGAGTTCAGTCTAAGGGCTTTAGTTGGTCAGGGATGGTCAATTGAGCATAAGATAAAATGGATTTACAGTGAGTTTTCCCAGGCAAGTAACTTCACATAGAGAAAAGCCCATTTCATCAGCACAGAATGCATGCACTCCAGGCAAGTCCAGCCTTCCATACTTCTCTCTAAGTATGCTTGTTTGAGAAGGAGTAGATGGTCCCATTCAAGCCCACCCACAGTGTGGTAGACTAAATGCTTGTTGGTAGAAATCCAATGTATTAAGTCTTTCCTGCCAAAACAGCAGGGAATATAGAGATAGAGATTTTATGATCCATGGTCCTAGGCAAATATCCCAAATCTTCAAGAGAGGTACTACTATAAACACCATTTAAACAGAGGGAGACACTGAGAGCTAAAGTTATTACCCAAGAGATCTAGTACGGAATTCAAACCTCGGTTTCCAGGGTTCCAAAGATCAATAAATACAACACACTCTATCTTTCCTGTCAGCATTATCATATGCAGAACAATCAATATTCCAGGAACTAGTAAAAACTGTTTAAGATCTAAGCACATTTTACCTGCCCCCCCCCCATTCCACATTCTTGCTATCCTTCGCTAAGCAAGAGAGACATGAAGAGAAAATGTACAGCTGCTCATATTGTCTATTATGGTATGTCATCAAGGTTGCTCTTTAGGACTAAGGCATCCCCTAACCCAGCTTCAGGAAATGCTGCTCATGGACCTCTGCCGAGCTTCTCCCCCAGAAAGTGCCCTTGGCCAAAGGGAGCTGTTTCACCCAAGTTCATAACCCCTCCACTGCACCCTCCATCTAATGGCAAAGCTAATGTAGGAAATACAGGTCTGGCCAGTGCCTCAATTAGAGATATCTTTGCCTATCCCAAATTTAGAGCTCCCTTTGTGATTAGTTGAGGCCTCTGTTGTAACTGGCTAAGAGTTCAGCTTACTCCTCTGCCTGTCCCTGCATTCCTCACTCCCCAGTAGATGTTCTTATTGAGTACGCTACACCAAGTAAAACCAATAGCATGCCAATGTGACTCTGACTCTAATAATTGAAGAAATCAGAAATGGTCCTAGAGAACACACTAAAATGGTGTTTAGGAACAGGACCGCCCAGCAGCTGGCAGGGAGAACCCCATCTTTGATGGAAGAGGGATATTAACAGTCTCTGACATCTCTGCAGGGCATGTGTTAATCTTTCACAGTGTAGGAGGGAATCCATTGACAGGTTAAATAGCTTGGGTGTTTGAGAAGGACAGAGAAAGTAGTCACTGTAGTTGGGGGAGAATGGTTGTGGCTAGGGTTGCTCAATGTATTGTGGAAAGATAATGAAAGGCTGATGGTGATTAATCACCAGTGTAAAGATAAGGGCAGTTGGTTTTGCAATTAGACGTCAGAAAATACCTAAGGATCAAGTCTGCTACTCAATTATAAAAGTAGAGAAATCCAGAGAAGGTTGAATCATCAAAATATCAAGTCTGTTCTGCTAGGGCAGAGCCCTGAATGATGAAACCCTGAGAATCAGATTGTAGAAGATGTAAGACCGGCCCCATTATGTATATACTAGAGGCCTGCTGCACAAAAATTTGGGCACTCAGGGGGGTCCCTCAGCCTGGCCTGTGCCCTGTCACAGTCTGGGAACCCTCAGGGGATGTCCACTTGCTGTCTTAGGCCCGCCCCCCAAGCAATCGGGCCTAAGCTGGCAGTCAGACATCCCTCTGGCAGCCCGCGGGTATGTCCACTTGCCAGCGGGGAGCAGGCCTAAGCTGCAGTCGGACATCCTTAGTGCTGCTGAGGAGGCAGAAGAGGCTCCTACCACCACCGCTGCACTGGTAGCCATCAGTCTGGCTTGTGGCTGAGCAGAGCTTCCCCTGTGGGAGTGCACTGACCACCAGGGGCAGCTCCTGCATTGAGTGTCTTCCCCTGGTGGTCAGTGTGTGTCATAGTGACCAGTCATTCCCAGTCATTCTGCTGTTAGGATCAATTTGCATATTACCCTTTTATTATATAGGACTAGGGGCCCGGTGCACAAAAATTTGTGCACTGGGAGGGGGGGGGTGTCCCTCAGCCCGGCCTGTGCCCTCTCCCAGTCTGGGACCCCTCTGGGGATGTCCACCTGCTGGTGAGCATGGCCAGCCAGGGTGAGGGGCCAATGTCTCTTTGCAAGCTGGCCAAGCTCCCCAGTGGAGACCCTCACCCCAGGGGGTGTGG
>PVJC01005956.1:0-56820 GCA_004026665.1 Murina feae | reverse complement strand
AGGCAGGCCGCACCCAGCCCTGGCCATGCTCAAAAAAGAGAACAACATGCAGGGGAGGGCAAGAGTCTGAGAGATCAACATAGAGGGGGTGCCTGCTCCAAGCCTCCACGGTGTGCCTGGGGACAGGCCCCCGGCAGGTAGACACACACAGGAGGACTGCTCCGAGCCTCAGATGCGGCTGGGGGCAGGTCCCCAGTGGTGACATGCATACACACACACAGACACACACACACACAGAAGGCTCCTGGCAGACTGGGGCCATCATAGGACATCCACTGAGGGGTCCCAGACTGTGAGAGGGCACAGGCCGGGCTGAGGGACTCCCTCCACCCCAAGTGCACAAATTTTTGTGCACCGGGCCCCTAGTTATTAATAAAAGAGAATAAGCAATTAAACAGTGTTGCAGACTTTTAGTTTTAAAAATCATTTCCATATTTCTCAAATGGGTATTACATATACAACAATTTCTGTCCAACACATTGGAATACCACCACCCTCTCATTCCTCTCATTCTCTTTTATGTTTTAGCCCAAACTAAAGTCTTTTCCCATTTTCACTAAAATCAATATTTTTCCTTTTTTTCCTCAGTCTCTGTGCCCCTGAGTGGGTGTCAAGTGCATTTGACATTATTTTAGTTTGATTTTAAGGATGCTTTTTGGATGAAACATGCTACTAGTGACGAGAGATAAAAAGGGAATGGGAGTGGAACTTGTGAAAACAGGAAGGCAAAAGGAGAAAAGGAAGAATAGGTCCAGAGATGCTGGAAAAACTGAGAAAGTCCCTTGTGAAAATTCCTGTAATTTAGAGGGAGGAGGAATCAAACTTAACGCCTGAGAGCTAGTAAACTAGGTAGCAAAGCTTTAGTGGAAATCATGTAGATTCTGATGTTAGATGAATGATGTATTCATGGAAGCTCTTCTGAGAAATTCAGAGAGGGCTTGACCTTGACTTATATCTGGAGTTAGATCTTTGCTTTGCTGTGGTTTTTACTATTAACTTTCTTAACAAGAAATTTGTTTCACTACAGTTTGGTGTCTCTGGGTCTCAGTTTTATTATCTGTGCCCTAAAGAACAAAAGGGTAGAGAATTGTGAAGGCTTTTCTCCCTCAGCTTAAAGGTATTGTGGTCCTTTGTCCTGTATGGTGGTGGTTCTGTCACTGGCTAACAGTGCTTGTTGGAGTACTTTAGTAAAGGTTTGATTCTGTGCAGTTTGAAGTTGTTCAATGACTCTTTTCTACCATTCTTCAGCTTGTAGGGATGGATGTACTGAAAATATTACATATTCATTGAAGCCAACAGCCTGGGAAGTGCTGTGGTAATTGAAATGCCACTCGCCTTTTCAGCTCTGAGAGGAGTTACTTACATTGACTCTTTTTGTTGAAGTAGAAAAGAATGTTTCGGTGACCTTGTGCACTATTTTGATTTTTAAATGGATTAGTGGGACAGACAGACATAATGTAAAAATTTTAATAACTACCCAAGCCATTTCACTCCATCAGCAAAATGTAAGTCATGATATCAGACCATCACTGTTGGCACCATTGTCCAATATTTATTAAGGTGATGATGCTATGGAAGCCCAGGGCCACAACTCAGAACCTGGCAAACCACGTTCTCTTTTCTGCAAGTATTCGTTTCTAAGGTACCAGACATAATGGCTTACAGCACAGTTTTTTATTTTATTGGGGTGACATTGGTTAATAAGATTATGTAGGTTTCAAGTGTACAGTGCTAAAATATATCATCTATATTATGTATTTACCACCCAAAGTCAGTTTTAAACCTTCATTGAATCCCAAGAACAACTTTAGTGTATGAGTATTATTATCAATCTTAATTTTATAGGTGAGGAAATTGAGGCCAAGAGAGCTTATATAGCTATTAAGTACCAGAGTAAGTATTCAAATCCAGATGTTGTATTTCTAGTTTAAAATGTGTTTAAGTCTATAAAACACTGCTTCCCAGGAATAGAAACTAGAAAGAAAAGGTAGAAACTCTGAGTAGTAATAAAAAACTCAATAAGCAGAATAAGAAGTGCAGTTATTGAAGGTTAGAGGTATGCGAATATTGTTCTGCTGATGCTGCTGGGCTTCTCTGAATCCCCGTAATAAGTTTTGGTACATGCTGGATACTGGGTGACCACAGCTCCCTTTGCCTTCTCTGTCTCCACGGAATAGATGTAACTGTGGCTAGGCATCCTCTCTCCAGCTTTCTAGATCTTATGTGTAGCTCTTAACCTGAGAAGGTTGGCACTCTAAGTGTTAAAGGAGAGAGAAATGTTCCCCCATGTGTATATAATGAGGATGGCGAACATAACATCAGCTCTGGCCAGGTGGCTCAGTTGGTTGGAGTATCATCCTGTACGCCAAAAGGTTGGACATTTGATTCCTAGTCAGGGCACATACCTAGTTTTCAGGTTCAATCCCTAGTTGGAGCATGTACAGGAGGCAACCAATATTTCTCTCTCTCTCTCTCTCTCTCTCTCTCTCTCTCTCTCTCTCTCAACATATTCTCAGGTGAGGAATTTTTTTAAAAAATGAAATCTCAGAATCCAGCCTTTAGATTCTGGGAGAGCAGCTCTTCACATACATGCGTGCTCCTCTAATTTGAAGCTAGGTCATTTTTCTGTTATTCAAAACATAAAAAAGCACAGTTATGTACAAAACATGCTTCAACTGTTTTTCTAAATGCCCATATCACTTAATTATGTGCCATATAATTGAGAATCAGAGACAAAAGACACTCTGGAGAGAGGCAGTATTGTGCAGTATGTATGAACATGGACTTTGGCAGCAGGACTAGATTCAAAGAATCTCTTACTTACCACCTGGGCTAACTTGGACAAGTTATTTAACCTATTCCCCCATCTGTATATAATGAGGATGTGCTAAGTGTGCTACATCATATCTGCCTCAAGTGTGTTGGTGTCAACTTGAAACAAGGTAATATGTGTAAAGCATTTACAACAGTGCCAACCCCAAAATAAGCAGTCAAGTACTCTTTGTTTCTGGCCATTCAAGAGACCTATGTTGCCTCCTCAATTTTATAAATGTAGAACTGAACTTTCAAAATTCTTCTCAGTGAATTTTTTAACTAGAGATCTTGCTTTTATATTCCACCATCAAATTCTCTTCTGCCAGACTCAGGACTTCACATGTATCTTAAAATGGAATCTACTCAAATTTTGAGTATTATCAGAGAATTCAACTTTTCAGAGGTACAAGTTTATAAAAGGGCCTAGTGACAAGCGGTTCTGAAAACCAGAAAGTGCGAGTGTTGCCATAAGCAATTTTCAGAACTCCACATAAACAATACCCACTGTGACATGAATTCCTTTATATTGGGGACAAACCCTAACAATGATTACTACTGATGGGGCATGTGCTAAGTGTGCTACATACATTATCTCACTTAGTCTTTATATCAAAGCTAAGGGGTAGATATTATCAGCTCACTTCTTCAGATGAAGAGAGGGATTCAGAGAGCTGAAGTAACTTGCTCAAGGTCCCCCAAATGGCACTTTGTGGGGCTAGAAGTCTGACCCCATTGCATGTATTTTAACCACAATGTACAACTGAAACATGCAGCAAGCTAAATATTACTCTCCACTGACTTCACTTGAGATACTGTATACTCAGGGTGGCTTTAGATTTGAAACTTGTGTTGAGTCCTGATCTATAACTTGTAGCTGTGGGCATCACTTAGCAATTCTGAACTCACTTTCTGTAAAAGGGGATAAAGGTATTTACTCTATAGGGACTTGGGGGGATCCTCTAAAATTATGTGAGTACTTTAGAGTTCGGTACTATATAAATTTGATCATGTAAGAGCATAAAAGTTTTGAAATGAGAGGCTGACAGTCTAAATGAATAAAAATAGTAACAAGGGTGTTCCGATTTTAAATTATTTTATCATTAACTTTATACTTACACTAGAGGCCCAGTGCATGAATTTGTGCACTGGTGGGGTCTCTCAGCCTGACCTGCAGAGTTTGGGCTGAAACCAACTCTCTGACATCCCCTGAGGGGTCCTGGATTGGGAGAGGGTATAGGCCAGGCTGAGGGACTCCACTGATGCACGATTGGGGCCAGGGAGGGACCACTGGAGGGCTCCAGTGCATGTCCAGCCCTTCTTGCCCCATCCTGATCAGCCTGACCCCAGCAGCAAGCTAACCTACTAGTCAGAGCATCCGCCCCCTGGTGATCAGTCATAGCAACTGGTCGAACAGTAAAACGAATGGTCAGATACTTAGCATATTTGGCTTTTATTACATAGGATGTTTCAGAGTTTCTAATTGATATTCTCTTCCCTCTTCCATCTTACTATTCACTTCATAAACTGGTATTAAATACTTACTGTAAAAGGGCATATTTTATGAGCTGGAAATAGAAAGATGAAATTAACATGGCACCTACATTCAAATTGCTTAAAAATCTAGGATAATAAACAGGGTCTTTAAGAGGGTGTTTGTTTTTTTCCAAAATAGTGGCAAGGAAATTATGGTGATGAGATGAGATTTTGTTTTGCTCACCCTCCATTTTCTTTCTTTCCTTTTTTTTTTTTTTTTAAAAAAAAAATTCTACTCTTTATCATAACTGAGAAAAAAATAAGATAACCAACTCACCATTTTGCTTGCCCTCTACTCATTGTTTAGAATAGTGAAGACTAAATGCTTTCAAGTTAGTTTTGACTGTATGTCAAGACTTTCATGAAGACATGTGCTCATTTATGGATAGATACCTTTATCTGCAAATACCTTCCCAATGCTATAAAACATGAACGTCTTTAAAACCATTAAGATTGTTAGTTCTGGCTGCAGATAAGCAGAATAAACAAACTCCTTTCAAGTGGGGACCAGTTCTGCTGCCTTTGCTGGTTTTTGAAGCTCAAGGAAATCACAAGTCTCAAACTGAGAACTTTCTAATGGGCTTCATTGTTTTGTGTCTAGTATTTCTCCCAGGTGCAGATAACATAATGTTTCTATGTTGGCTGTGAATAGCTTTTAATGGGTTTCTGATTTGTGTTAATCTTTCCACTTGTATATAATTAGTTATCTACTCACCCATCTCTTGGCCCAATACTGGCCTTAATAGACAATACACACAAGAAGTGTCTTTTCAATCTTAAATAATCAATCATTATAGAAGGGCAAGTACATCTTGAAAATGTTGTTGTTTACATTTTCATGGGGAAAGTTGACGGGTTTTCCTGTAAACTCACCAGTTTTGATGTTCTCTCTCACCCAGTGGTTCTCAGGGAATGATTCTCCACCCTCTCCTCCCTCCCCTGCCTTGTCACCCAAGGACATTTGGTAATATCTAGAGACATTTTTGGTTGTTTCAACTGCTACTGCCACCTACTAGGTAGAGACCTAAGGGATGCTGCTTAATACCCTACAATTCACAGGGTAATCCCCTACAGCAAAGAGTTATCTGACCTCAGCTTTCTTTTTTTTTAAATTTATTTATCTTTATTGTTCAAATTATTACAGTTGTTCCTCTATTTTTCCCCATAGCTCCCCTCCTCCCATTTCCCACCCCACCCTCTGTCCCCCCCTCCCACCCAGCTTTCTATAGTGCTAAGTTGAGTAACTCTCTAAGTCTAACCTTATTCTTATTTGAAAACTTTGGGAGATGTAATTGCTTTCTTTAAGGTTAATTCTGCCAGCCATAGTCTTGGATTTTCCAGTGTCAGGATAAGCACAATCTTGTAAACTTAATTCATCAGCAAAGTAGATGAATCAACACCTCATCCAACTGATTGTTATTTCAAAGTGAAACAAATCAGTACTTTTACTTTTTTTGACTTATTTGCTTTTATTTTTAATGTTTGTGTATATGTGTGTGCATGATTGGATCACCACCATAATCTTCTCATGTTTAAGAATCTTCTCTAAAGGGTTAATATAGTCTTGGACAGTCAAGTAGAAAGGTAGAGGAGTAACAAATCTGACCACTACTTACTTGTTAAAGCACCAGAATTTGGGTGGTCACTGTGATTTATTCTCACTTTTCCCAGAATCACCTTAAGGTTTCCTCACTGTAAGGTCTTTCCTCACACTATTGCACTCTTTTCTAACTATTAAAATTCTACCCATACTTCAAGGCCCAGCTCTCTGTAAAGCCTTTCTGGACTAGCCCAAGAAAAAGTAATAGCTTCTTCCTTTTGGAGATTCCAGCACTCTTTCTGTGGATCTCTGTCAAAAAATATATGCATATTTACTTATTATTAGGTATATCTTATTAAAACTATATAATGTTTTCCTGACTGGGTGGCTCAGTTGGTTAGAGGATCATCCCATATACCAAAAAGGTTTGGGTTTGATTCTTGTTCAGGGCACATACCTAGATTGCAAGTTTGATCCCCAGTTGGGGCATGTATGGGAAGCAATTAATCAATGTTTCTCTCTCACGTTAATATTTCTCTCTCCTTCCTCTCTCTCAAAACAAAACAAAACAATAAAAACATATCCTTGGGTGAGGATTTTTTTAAGTGGAAAAAAACATATATAGTACCTTCTAGTGAATTTTAAATATTTTGTATTTTAAATGTAAGGGACTCTATTTTATATCTTTCATTTTCCTCATAGTATCTATCTACCAAACATGTGCTTAATTAGCATTCAGTACATTGGGATTGATTAGTGGATATTTGCAGGTTTTCCTTTCCCATGGAATTGAAAACCATATTTAAAGATAAAGGTATTACTACAATAACATTCCTTATTGTGGAGGAACTGTGTGTCTATAACATGCTGAATGGAATTACTTATTGTTCTTCCTCATTTTGATTATCTCTCAGATATCCTCATATAGATTATTTCTGTGTTTTACAACATCAGAAAAAGATATAGTTTATTACCTAATACTAGAAAGACAGCCACACCACCATGAATTATTCTGTTTTGTTTGGTATGTTTTAAAGCATATAGATTTTCTACAAACCTTTCCCACAGAGTGCTTTTTCTCATTATTGAAAACTCTGGAGGGAAGGAGGCGGAGGGTGAGAGGTGAGGACAGATAAGAATTTAGATGTGTGTTTCTCACAGGGCCACCAGTGGTGGGAGACTTTGACCTGGATCCCTAGAGCTTATCTCATGTATTTGTGAATCATGTGGAGGAGGGAGCACATAGATTTTAAATTGTTAACTGTGACACAAACCACAGCAATGAAACAGGAAAGCAAGGCACAAAGTTGTGCAATTCTGCATTTTAGTTTTTTAGAAAGCTTCTCTAACAATGTTCCTATCATAAAGAACAGATCAAAATATGATGAGGTGGCCATTCTATATAGTCATGTGATGAGATCACGGTTAAATACTAACATATTTCTTTGCAGTATTTCCTTGAACGTGTTTTCATCCATGCTTTCCAGTTCACAAGTAGCTTTATTCTTCCCTTCTTAGTACTAAAAATTCCTTTGGACTGTTCAAATTTTCTTTTCCAAACAAAATATACAATTATACATGGCAGATGTGAATTCTTTAGATTAAAAATAGGATCACAGTTTAAGGTTTAAAGATAAGGTATAGGAGTCAAAATGTTTGCACGGTATATTTTATCAATTATATATCATTTAATATCCCCAATGTGCTTACTCTGTTGCCTGCTATACAAAATAATTCTTGTTGAATTATTTTGCTCTTGAGAAAAACCTATTCATTTTCAAGACTCTCTACTCAATGTTAACGTTGAAGCAAGCTTAATTTTACTAGAAGGATGTTGTAGTTATTAAGTCTGATATATCTGAAAAAGATATTTTATTTTTGGAATATACCAATTACATTCTATTTCAAACAAACATATTTTTCAAATTCAGGAAGAGTATGTAAGAGATATATAGTAGGTCAAACATACTTAAGGTAAACTTTTTGTATACTTTAAGACACAGAAGAATAATCTATATATATAAAAGGCTAATATGCAAAGTGTCCCCTTGGGTGTTCGACTGGGAGCCCGGGAGTTTGATGGCTCACTATGATGTGTGCTGATCACCACAGGGTGGTGCAGAATGAAGGAAGGCCCTGGCTGGCAGCCAGAAGGCCCCTATCAGCTCTGACCATCAGCCAGGCCTAGGGACCCTACCTGTGCATGAATTTCGTAAAACTGGGCCTCTAGGCAGTATATAATTGAATCACAATAATGTAGCCATTTGACTTAATGATCTTAGATATTAAGACCTAATTCACTGAGAGAAAGAATGAAGATAGATTTATTGAACAACAGTTAAACATCTCATTTAACCACATTCATTAGCTTCACTAATGTCTTCACAAAAATTTAAAAAATAACATCCATTATTTTACTGTTTCTATTACATTTTTCTACATAATTTACATAATTACATTATTTCTACTGTATTTTCTTTAAAAACTTATACTATGTGTTTGTCTCTATATTGGGGAAAGCAGAGTGCTATTGTTTATTTAAAATAAAATCCTCAGATTAAATTTTACTCTGAATTTTCCTCTTTCAATCCAGAATTTTACATGATCTACCTCTTTATTTTATTTGATTTATTGTCATTTTGTTGGCTTACACATACAGAAAAAAACCTGGAGAGATACCTGATCTCTGGAAGGGCTGTGGGGAGCTCTTTCAGTACTAATGTTTGCCATGTAAAAACCACATTTGAGTTATTTATTTATTTGTGCTGTGTAAGAGAGAGTCATTTTATTAGTGCCTCATCAAACATGAGCATTATTTTCCCACTACTTCTCATCAGATTTTTGGCACCTGAGGGTGGGAGTGGCTGCAGAGGTAGTTGAGGTTAGTGGCCTGATGGCTGAAAAATTGCTGAGAATCTGATATGGGTGATGGTGAGACATAGGTGTTATCATCCTTCCTGGCTCTTGAGTGAAGACAAGAGACTATGACAGTGAGAATTCCATTTGTTTAAATGTATGATGTAAAAATTGAATGTTTTTTTTTTCTTGCTGGAACCATTATATATATACAACCTGTCCATTAGTCACCTCATACATTTTATTATCACTTCATACTTTATTTTCTTCCTTTGACCTCAAGAAGATTCCCAAGTAATTCTAAAACCCATTAGTATCTCTGAACACTCACAAGAAATCTATAAATGATTTCTTAATGGTCATTGCTAACAGTATTAAGCAATCTTGGACTGGCTAGAAGTCATTGTATGGAAACTTTTAAAAAATCTTTAATATGAGAATTCTCTTATTCTCTTTTGTTAATACTAGCATTTCCCTTTTGAGTATTTAAAAATAATACAAAAATTTTACCACTCCGTAAAACCAGTATGATAAATGGGCAAATTCCATTTTCACTCTCCATTATTACAGTATGTGGGTTGTTAAAATAAGGAAGTTGCAAAACTGCTATAATTTATAAAGAGAGCAAGGAATCCTTCTGATTATCCTCCCTCTTCCCACACTTCTGGTTGGTCCCTTGAGTAAGAACAGCTATAGACAAAGGGTTTAGTAATATTGAGTTTAGATATAGTTTCCAGCTCCTGTGGATACCTCTGCCACCTGAGAAAAGACCTATAGTGCTATGGGATAGAGTATAGCATAGAAACAGGATTTAGAATAATGCAAATCAAGTTCAAATCCTGGCTCCACCATATTGTCATTGTGTGTTGTGTGCTCTTGCCTGGAAAGTAGGGATGGTGCTAACATGGACTTACATGGTTATTAAAGAGTAAATGAGATAATGAATGAAAATTCCCAGCACAGTTCCTGTTGTTCAGTATACACTCAATAAGGTTAATTGTTACTCTTATTCCTACCTCTGTGCCCAGCAAAGCACATAAAGAAAGACTTCTCATGGTCAAAGGGTAGGACCTCTGTGTGATGTGATTGCTGCAAGAATATAGCAAGAAAGTTAAAAACAAATCTTCAAAATGAGACACCAGTTTTTTCACTGAGGCCCACTGGGTAGGGAATGATGCTGTTTAATGGGGCTTATTAAGAATCACAAGCAACTATACAAATAAAAGCTCATAGAGAGATCTGCAGTTTTGTTCCCTGAATTATTCAGTATGGTCGTTTAATTTGATACATTAGCAAGCTGGTCAAAAGTGGAAGTTTCTGTCTGCACTGATCTCCAAAGTTACAACACTCCTGTTTAGAAACTGTAGAGCTAATTCAAGGCAATTTGTCATCATAGAGTTATAAACACAACAAAAGGACCTTTTGAAGGCAGCATCTATTGCAATCCATAAAAGTTAGGCGTTTTCATCTTCCTAAATATGTTTAAGCACAACAAGCACAATGAAAAGATTTGTCTAAATGCTTTCCACATTTAACAAGGGATGTAGGCATAGTGTGGTTAGTGGGGTGTCTTTAGGAGAATTTGTGTAATGGTAGCTTTTGCACTTCTCAAATTACATTAAGAACATACAGGCAGATGAGCTTCTGTGAACAGACCACCATGTAGTGTCCATTAGACTAGATACTCTTAGCAGGCTTATTGGAATGTTGGGCAAAGGGAGAGACTATCACAGCAAAGGATCTGCCATGTGTTAGTAGGTTAAAGTCTGGCAAAGAACTTGGCATGTCCTGACCCCAGCATTTTTGACCTAGGACTTCCTCCTTTGTGTTTGTTCCTTCCTCAGTTACAGCATCAGAGAAAAGGTTTAGTGGCCCCACTACATAGGGAACTAGGATAGCCTGGTGAGATGGTTAAGCATTCTCCACCTGAAGTCAGATTTCCTGGATTTAAAGTGAAACTTAGCCACTTGTATATCTGGTGTCCTTGAAAAAGCTTTTAAGATCTACTTTCTCCATCTCTAAAATGAGGTCTACCTCATAGTTATTTTTGTGGATTTAAAGGTAAAGAACTTAGCACACTTATTGGAAGATTTGGGATGCTCAGCAAATTAAAGCTTTTGTTAATATTTGGGGTTCCATATCAGAAAGCTAACCTAACAAGATAAAATTTTATCTGAGTAAATGTACAAGCTAAAGTACAAATATCCTTAAGCAAGCAGAGAGTGAAGAACATGGAAAAGTATGCCCTAGCCAACACTTTGGGCTGAAAGAGCAGTGGCACAAGGTCATAGTGTCTAAGAAAACCAGCAAATCAAACTTAATTTGTAGACACTTTGGATGCTCAGCAGAATAATGAGACATTGTCTATCAGCCCAACAAAGCCCCTTTGTCTAGGATTTTGGATACTGTTATGGGCTGGATTGTGTCCCCCTCAAAATTTATTTGTTGGAGTCCTAACCCCAGTACCTCATAATGTGACCTGATTTGGAGATAGGGTCTTTACAGTGACAATCAAGTTAAAATGAGTTTTAGTAGGCTAGGCCCTAATACAGAATGACTAGCAGCCTTATGAAAACAGGGAAATTTGGATACAGAGATATAAATAGGCGGAGAATGCCCTGTGAAGGATCATAGGGAGAAGATAGCCAAGGAGAGAGGCCTAGAACAGACCCTTCCATCACAGACCTTCGAGGAACTAATTCTGCTGATACATTGGATTTCAGAATGTGAGAAAACAAATCCCTGTTGTTTATGCCACCCAGTTCCCTAGCAAACCAGTGTAGATACTTAATAAAAAGTGGAGTTGGTAAGGATATTGGTGGTGCAGGTAGCAGCATGTGAAAAAGCTAGGCCTCCCTGAATTTAAGTCATAGTCACAGAAGCCAAGCCAGGAAAGGTATTCAAGGGAGTTGCCAGTTTGAATGTGTTTTGATCCTGTTAGGATCAGGATCCCAGAACCTTCCTTTCCTTTAGTTTTCCAAGGGTTTTCTAGGACAGTGGGAATAACCCTCCCATTTGCTTTCCACTTAGAGTCAAAAGCACACTGAGGACTCAACATATTTAGATAGGGACTCATATTTGGCTTGAGACTAATAGAAAGGGGAAGATATGAACCTTACTTCCTAATTTCTTCATATTTGTAAATCAAACTCAGATGATAGCATACATCAAATAGAAATATTCGCAATTTTGTTTTGAATTATACATGCCACTGAAGTTATAGTTAATGAAATTCATCACTTACGGTGCGGGATCCCTCAGCCTCGATTGCAAGAGGGTGCAGGCCAGGCCAAGGGACTCCACCGTGCATGATTGGGGCCAGGGAGAGACATAGGAGGGCTCCAGGGTATGTCCAGCCTGTCTTGCTCAGTCCTGATCACTGGACACCAGCTGCAAGCTAACCTACTGGTTGGAGCATCCACCCCCTGGTGGTCAGTACACATCATAGCAACTGGTCAACCGGTCAACCATCTGCCCCCGGTGGTCAGTGCATGTCATAGCATGTGGTTGAACAGCATTAGCATATCATTAGCATATTATGTTTTGATTGGTTGAATGGCCGACCAGACAACCACACACTTAACATATTAGGCTTTTATTATATAGGATTGTGCAAAAGTAATTAATAGCATATTCATCCAGAATTTGTCAGAGGTTTATTGAGTCCTTACTATATATTAGGCTTCACTGACTTGAGGGTTTCAAAGTCAGAAAAGACTTGGTTTCTGTCCTCATGAGACTTACAGTATAGAGAGGGATGCTGGTGGGTAAACAGAAGGCACAGCAGGCTGTAACAGTTGTTGAGTAGCTCGAGATGCTATGAGAACACATAGTAAGGACATTATTCCAGTCTGGAGAGGATTAGAGAGCCTCTGAAAGGCTTCAGGAGTAGATGACACCTGAACCAAGTCTAACAGGCCCTCCTAGCTAGGTAAACAGAGATGGAGAAAAGAGAGGACAATCCAGAGAGTGGGCATAACACAGGCAGTGTAATTGGGAAATGAGAGAATATGACACATCTACAGTAACTGCAAGTGATTTTTTTAAAAGAAGATGTTAGAGGAGGAAGCATGGGCAGTTATTAGAGGGTGGGGTAGGATAGAGGAAAGGTTAGTTGCAAGAAAAAAGAAGTACAGTAGCCACATGGAGTAGAAAATGAACTAATACGGGAGAATTTATTCAGTCATTCAGTAAAAATTTATTGAAATTCTAGTTATGTTTGGATTAGGGGATAGAGTGGTCATTTTTGACCTCATGGAAAAGGCCTATATTTACCTTTGGCTGTGTCATTTCCTTGCTGTGTGTTTTCTGAGCAAGTCACTAACCTGAAGTGGGCGACTTGAAACTTAATTCCCCATTGGCAAAATGAGCTAAACCAGGGTCACTCATTCTAAAAGATTCTGCCATGAACAGTGAGAAGAACATGTTCTAGTTGTGATGGGTAGAATGTGGTATTTCTCCATCATCCTAACTCAAAGTACCTGGGGCTTGAGTATACTGGGTTAGTAATTCCATGTTGGGAAAATAGTGTTCAGCTAGCAGTCCCATTAGGCAGCAACCCCCTTCTCCCAGAATAATAAAAGTCACACATTTATGACTTGTATGGAATAAAAACCATGAGCTTTAGTTGTTTCTGTGAAAAATCTGTCATGTCTCTGTGGAAACTGGTTTTTATCACTCAGAGAGTTACTGTAATAACTGTAGTCTTTTTTACACTCATTCTTCCCTCAAGAAACAATCAGACTTTTACATCTTAGTTTATAAGCAATTATGACTCAATTGTGAAAATATTGAGTGTTGAGAGGAGAGAAACATGGCTGGCTCTGGAAAAAAATACCAAGCATGCAGAATTTGTGCTGGTATCCCCTTTCCTCCCTGGTCATGCTAAATGTTCCTTATTTCATTCTCTACTTTTACTTTGACTTGTCTTCTCATCTAGTTTGGTAGCCAATGAATGACTGATGTTTATCAGCCATGAATTATGAATTTAATAATCTCTTATCTTCCTTACAGTATTCCACAAAGAAGATATAATTATCCTCTTTAAATAGGTAAGAGCACTGAGACTTTGTAATATGAGATAACTTTCGTAAGACCATATAACTAGTAAGTGCCAGAGTTAGGACTGGAACCTAGGACTGGTTTCCCATCAGCTCTCCCTTGTGTGTTTTCTCTCTCTCTCTCTCTCTCTCTCTCTCTCTCTCTCTCTCTCTCTCTCTCTCTCTCTCTCTCATTACCTGGTCTTCAATGAGTATGCTTATTGTAGGTATCAGTTTTGCACTTGTATCAATATTGATATATGCTGAATGGCCAGATTATTATGACCACCTGATGTTTGGAGGCAAATTAGCTATAATTTTGTGCTGAAGTTGCTAGAGGGCCAGACCATTATAAATAAGGAAGCAGGTTGTTACCATGACAATAGAAGTGACTTTTTTCTGAAAATATAGGAAAACAATGAGATTTAACAGCCTTTACAATGAGTGGCCAGATTATTATGACCACCTGATGTTTGTAGGCAAATTAGCCGTACACTGCATTGTATGGGATATGGAAGCAGAAGGCCTGTTCGAACACCTTTGCTGTCTGCAGTTACCAAGGTAAAACGTCTTCAATTCGCACAGGAACACAAGGATTGGACAGTCAAGCATTGGAAAAAAGTCATGTGGTCTGATGAAGCACATTCCCAGTTGCATCATTCAGATGGCAGAGTGAGAATTTGGTGGAAACAGTGTGAAAGCATGCACCCCACATGCATGAGTATAACCCTTCAAGCTGGTGGGGGCAGTGTTATGGTTTGGGGCATGTTTTCCTGGCATGATTTGGGCCCTTTAATTTGTGTGGAACAACATCTGAATAGCACACCATACCTAAGTATTGTTGCTGATCAAGTTCATCCTATCATATCCCAATGGAGATGGCTTCTTCCAACAAGGCAATGTGTCATGCTACGATGTTCCTATTGTGCAGGAGTGGTTTCAAGAAAATGAGGAAGACTTTACTTTGCTTAGGTGACCCCTACAATCACCAGATCTCAATCCAATTGAGCATTTTGGAATGAAGTTAAAGAAGTTTTTAAAAAGTTAAAAAAGCAATCAGGAAGCTGGTTCCACAACCATCAGATCTCACAGAACTGGACAGTGCTATTCATCAGGCATGGTATCAGATTCCTCACATCACCTTTCAACATCTCATGGAGTCAATGCCAAAAAGAATTGCTACAGTATTGAAGGCAAAAGGAGGCCCAATGACGTACTGATGGGGTGGTCATAATAATCTGGCCACTCACGTTCAAATATATTCCACATTCAAAGGCTGTTAAATCGAGTTGTTTACCCAAATCTTCAGAAAAATATCACTTCTACTGTCGTGGTAAAACAGCTTGCTTCCCTATTTATAATGGTCTGGCCCTCTAGCAACTTCAGCACGAAATTATTGCTAATTTGCCTACACATGTTAGGTGTTAATAATAATCTGACCACTCTGTGTATATAAAGGTGTCAATCTTGATTTCTAAACAATATTTCATGCTCTGTCTTGGAGTTTACACTGCCTCAGTGGTTACTGCCTTCACATATAAGTTTGAGGGAACTAAATCTCTTCTTTCTGCAATAACATTAGTTATCAGTCTTCCAACATGTATATTTATAAAGTAATTAAATATTATTTTCATGGGATAAGCATTTACTATTTTATTTTATTCAGTTGTTTTTTAAAAAATATATTTTATTGATTTTTTTACAGAGAGGAAAGGAGAGTGATAGCCAGAAACATCGACAAGAGAGAAACATCAATCAGCTGCCTCCTGCTCCCCCCGACACCCCCACTAGGGATGTGCCCGCAACCAAGGTACATGTCTCTGACTGAAACTGAACCTGGGACCCTTCAGTCCGAAGGCCAGTGCTCTATCCACTGAGCCAAACCGATCAGGGCTATTTTATTTGGTTTTAATGCGAAGATTACTTTGCACAAATTTTGAACACAAGTAGCTTTCTCTATTGGAAATGATTATAAGCCAAAGTCAGAAAAATAATTTGTGAAATAGCTGATAAAAAAAAAACAAAAACAAAACAGTGACAGACTGAGGCTCCTCATTGACATTTCATAAGGCCATCAAGAGAAAAGGAAGTGTGGGGGCACAGAACACATAGCAGTCAGCCAGGAGTATTTTTGTGACCACATGACTTAACATTCTGGTGGAGGAATCAGAACAGAAATAAAAACAGAATAACTGGAAAAACCACAATAAAAAATCTCCTCCCAATCTCAGCAAATGGTATTTAACAAATAACAGCTAATGAAACAAGCCTAAAACCATGAAGAGGAAATCAGGTTAGGGCCCTGAAACCCACTAACGCCTTGGGAAAGAAGCAGCATCTCATGGGCCTGTTGTCACTTTGGAAGATGTTCCCTAGGATGAAGCTGTCCACACCAATTGAAAGGACACTCATCATTCATCAAACCTGTTCCCCTGTTTATGGTCAGCCATTTCCTTCCTTTATCTTGACAATATGGCTGATTTTCAGGGGATTCTCCCCCTTCTAAGGAATCCAAGACCGCCTTTCCTCTCTAAGCATCCGAGGAGAGTTTTCCTCAATTTGACCTTGCCAGGGATCTGGACACCAAGCTCCAGCCCCAGGATCTTGGTGTTGAGAAGGTGACTGCACAGTATTATATGTGCATCACCAAGGGGCCTCTGAACACTTCAAGGTGAAGAGTTCAGCATTACAGTCTGACCAGCAAAGGTGATCTGAATGTTTTCTGTTTGCCCCTAAGTAAGTCTTTTCATTCTGGCATGAAGGACTGTCAAAAGATTCCCTTCTGTCTGACTGGTGTGGCTTGGTGGTTGAGCATCAGTCCATGAACAAACAGGACCCAGTTCAATTCCTGGCCAGGGTACATGCCCTTGTTGTGGGCTTAATCCCCAGTGTGGAGCAAGCAGTAGGCAGCTGATCAGTGATTCTCTCTCATCATTGATGCTTCTATCTCTCCCTCTCTCTTCTTCTCAGAAATCAATGAAAAAAAAAAATAAAGGATTCCCCTCCTCTTGTTCTTGCTCACCATTGTAGCTGGTACATGTTCATCTGCATCTCCAGCCCCGATTCTACAGCCTTCTGCTCTCACATTGCCAACCCCTATTATGTCTGTTAGCAATTTCAATTATATCAGGGCCAAACCAAGTCCTTTACTTTCCCTGCTCAACTGGCTGGTCTGTTTCTGAATCTTTCCCATGTCTGGTAAAAAAAAAAAAAGTACTCTTTGACTTACCTGCCTGCAAATTTCTCTCCCTCCCATTCTCTTTAATATCAACCCAACTGGGGGGGAAAAAGAGAGAGAGAGAAAGCTATTACCGTGTTTCTCCGAAAGTAAGACACCCCCCAAAATAAGACCTACTTACAGTTTTGCCTCTCGCTGAAATATATGGCACCCCCGAAAATAAGACCTCCCCGAAAATAATACCTCTCCGACAATAAGGCCTCCCCCGAACATAAGGCCTCCCTAAATAATAAGCCCCCAAAGCTACTGTAACTCTGGACTCTGGGCCGTAGTGGCGGGCACCGCAGCACAGCTCACTGTTGGCCAGAGCAGACAGGAAGTATGAGGTCTCTTTTAATCAGAGAAGCTGAGCTGCTGCCAGGACAAGCTGCTGCCTGCTGCTCGCTCTGCCCTGATGGAGTCTGGCTGACTCACAATTAGTGAGTTGTGCTGGGCAGGAGTCAGGCACATTGTGTGGACACACAGGTAATAAATTTCCTTTTTTTTGGTCCAACAATAAATGTGTGCCGTATTCTTCTTCATGGAAAATAAGACATCCTCTGAAAATAAGACCTAGTGCATATTTGGGAGCAAAAATTAATATAAGACACTGTCTTATTTTTGGGGAAACAGGGTACTTCTATCTCCATAGTATATCTGGTCTTAATTAATGATTTTCTGTCACTGATACTCTCCCAGCCTTTACACCTGAGAACTGTAACCATGTCCTAGCTAATAGTGCTAGGACTTTTTCCCTCTAATCCTTCTGCATATCATGCAGTCACACTTTCCTCAAGGCAATGTTTTCCTTGGGGACATCCAGTATCTCCTGAATTAGCTCCAAATGCTTTGCTCATTTTTAAGGTGTTATGTAATCTCCAAATTTATCAAATTTCATTTCCTATGTCCTTAAACATAAATTAGTAAGGCCAATTTTACTTCCACCATTTGAAATGTCAGCTCTTTGTAGCTGATAATCAAGAAATGCTTATTGATTTTATAATATTCTAAAATACCTAATTTCCTCCTTGACCAGCTGTAGTAGGCAGAATAATAGCCCCCTAAAATGTCTACTTTCTAAATCCCTAGAATCTATAAATTATTATATTATATTATGAAAGGACTTTGCTGATATGATTAAATATCTTGAGATGGGGAGACTATCCTGGACTCTCAATTATCACAAAGATCCTTAGAAGAGGTAGGTCAGAGTCAGAGAGGAGATGTGATCTCAGAAACAGATGGAGAGGGAGGAAAAAGAGGGAGAGGCAGAGAGGTGGGAAGAATGAGAGAGGGAAGTTTGAAGGTGTGATGCTGACGGCTTTGAAAATGGAGGAAGAAATGTAGGTGATATCTAGAAGCTGAAAAAATGCAAGGAAACAGATTATTTTCTAGAGACTCCTGAAAGAAGGCTTATTAAGAGTCATAAGCAACTATGCAAATAAAAGTTCATAGAGAGGTCTGCAGTTTTGTTCCCTGAGTTATGCTCAGTATGGCATTTAATTTGATATATCAGTCCTGCTGACACTTATATTTTAGGACTTCAGACCTTCAGAATATTAAGATAATGCATTTGTGTTGTCTTAAGCCAATACGTTTGTAGTAATTTGTTACAGCAACAATAGGTTTCTAATGTACCTGGGTAAGACACAATCAGTGGCAAGTCTTCAGCAACAAAATAAATTATGTAATCTATTTCTGTATGGAAAGCAAAGTTAAAATAATTGAAGGAAAAGAGATTTACCTGATAGGGTAAATGCGCTCACTTATATGACAGGGTCATTGTGTACTTATTTCTAGCTTCCAAGTATCACCTGCATTCAGCTAATGCAGCCTACCTCTAAATATACCTATCTCCTCTGTGTGCATGTGTCTGCACATTTCACAATTGGGCATAAAAGTAGAACTTTGGGTAGGGCCAGTGCATATAGTGAAGGGTCAATGAAAACTCTTGCTTGCTTACAGTTTTTTCAAGCTATTGTCAAGGTCCAGTAATACCATGTCATTTCATTTATTAATCAAAAAATGAGGATTTGCCTTTGTGACCATATGAAGAACTCTGCTCAGAAAGCTCTGCATACTTTTTAACTTCTTGGGGTTCAAAGTTCAAATTTTTCAAGGTTGTCTGAATTTCTTTGGAAAGAAATAACTTTCACACTAAAAAAAATGTTTTTAATTAAGAGTCTATTTCATTGTTAATAATATTCTAGAAAAACTCGTGTTCTACATCCTGTTTTTCTCATCATTTGTGTTGTGGTTTTGTTTCTCAAAAAGTTCAAACTAAATCAAGCCAGATACAAGCAATAAACTTTCAGTAACTTGTGAACTTTCCATACTCTCTAACATTTAAAAAAAATTTCTCTAGGAATAAGCAGTCAGATGTTGGCATAATTCCACAACTTGTTATATTCTGCTATACTGGGTAGGAAATTTGAAATGTTATTTGTAGCCGCTTACTCCTCATAATTGCTAACAGTTATTGAGCACTTACTGTACATGAGGCTCTGAACTAAGCATTTCACATTTATTGGTATGTGTGATTCTCAAAACAGCTCTGTGATATAGTGTGGTGGCTTGATTGTATTAATAGCTCCAGTTTTTCACATATCCCTTGTCAGTCTGTTTGGGCTGCTATAAAAAATTGCCACAGACTAGGTAGCTTAAAAACATCAGAAATGTAGTTCTCAGTTCTGGAGACTGGGCGGCCAAGATCAAGACACCAGCACAGCCATGTTCTTTGTTGAGGGTCCTCTTCCCCATAGCTGACACCTTCTCGCTGTGTCCTCACATGGTGGAAGGAGCTAGAGATCTCTCTGGACTCTTATTAGGGCACTTAATCTCATTTTTTGTTTGGGGGGGAAAAAAAAACCATGATGACATCATTTATATAAGCAATCTTTGTATACTTTATTCAGTCTATCACTATTGTGCATTGGTTCAGAAAAATATTATTTTGGCACGGTTGTGTTTTGAGGTAATGACACCGTTGGCTTACTTCAATTAACATCATGGCCAAGGAACACATATTAAGCAGTGAGGTTAATAATTATTTCTTAAACAACAGACATTTATGGCTTCTGGGGAAGCTATTAACAGCAGCTCTGTTTCACCTGTGCCTGTTCAAGAACGTTATAATCATTTTAGCCATTAATATAGTACTTTTCAATCAGGAATGATATAGAAAATGCTTTGCCTCAACCCTTTCTGTCCAATTGCTTTTTCATGACTTTCTCCTCCAAAATTAAAAATAAAATCAAAGTCTAGTCATTATGTAGGATCATGATGCTATAGATTAGGCTGCCTTTTAAAAAAAATCTGTATCTCAAATTGGGATGATTTTAGAATATCAGCTTACAGTATAATGAGGAAAGTAAGAAGCTACTTAGCCTTTTGAAGTTGGCAGGTAAGTTGATTGCCTGTAACTGAGTGCTATTCAAAACCAACAAATTTTGCTTTCTGATTATAATACATATTCATTATAGAAAGCTTTGGAAGAAAACAAAATTACAAAGAAAATTAGTAAAAAATAGAGAATGATGCCATATTGACCGAGTTAATTCTCCTCATTTTTATTTTAAAACCATCTGTTGAGTTGGTATTTTCAGGGACAGTCTACTGTTGCCACTGTTATTAGCCTGTGTCAATGCTGCTGCCAGTCTGGACTGGTGTCTTTCCCTCTTATCTCTGGCATCTATTTCAACAGCCCTGCACTCATGGTTGACTGTTAGGAGGGCTCATCTGTCATGTGAACTTATCCACAGTGTGGTTTTGTGCATAATCCTGCATGGAACTGTCTTCTGTCCTACTCTGAATATCCCTCCCTGAGATCTTTGGATTACTATGAGCATTCCTCCAAAGTGAGGGCACTTCTGTGATAGGTAGCTCCTCAGGTCCACCAGTCTGGATGGTCAATTTGGGTGTAAAATCAACTAATCTCATCAATCTGCAGCCCAAGCCAATAATCTTCTTTGCTAGTTTCTACCCAAGCCTTCTTCTTCATCTCCTTCTCAGAAAGATCTGCTCATTAAGAGATTTCATAAACTTCACTTCATCTTTATCTTCCATGTGACCTCTTAGCTAGCTTCTTAGGTCTCTGAGGGAGCATTCAGCTGCTCTCAGAGAACACTGGGTTAGCATGATATAATAATGAATAGTTTTTACTTGACACTGTGCCTGGCACAGTGAAAATGCAAACTCAATAAATGTTAGCAAATATGACAATTTGTAGTAGAAATTTCAAGTTGGAGGATCCATGTATCATCCAAATGAATATACAAGGTTTGGCAAAAATAGGTTTACAGTTTATTCTTGTATTATTATTTATTTACTAGGGGCCTGGTGCATGAAATTGGTGTACGGGTAGGTTGGTGCACGGGTAGGGAGGTCCCTCAGCCCGACCTGCACCCTCTCCAATTCTGGAGCCCTCAGGAGATGTGCTACTGATGGCTTGGGCCCACTCCATGTGGTTCTCTGCTCTCTGCCGGGCCTGTCTGCTACACACCACAGGGATGGGCAAGCAGGCCCTGCTGGGTGCTACCTGTAGGCTGATTGCCTGCTCCCTGGTTGCCCCATTTGCCTGCTCTCTGGTGGTTGCAGCCATAGCCCAACAGGCCCTGCTATGTGTCTGCCTGCGGGTGCCTATTGCTTGCTCCCTCTTCGCCACCACCACCACCGCCCAGCAGGACCAACTGGGTCCTGCCTATGGCCCCTACTGGTCTGCGTAGGGGTCATAATGGCGACCTCCAAGCAGGCCCTGCTGGGTGCTGCCTACCGTCTGATTGCCTGCTGGGCTCCCATTGCCAGGGTAACACCGCCAGCATCCTGCACAACCGCTATGGGTGCCACCATCTTTGTCCCGGATTGATGGTTAATTTGCATATTACCATATTTTCCAGCATGTAAGACGACTTTTTAACCCAGGAAAATCTTCTCAAAAGTCGGGGTTCCCCCCATCGTATGCAGCGACTGCAGATTTTCTAGTCCGGCTCAGAAATTTCAGCACCCGCCCTATAAAATGACACCTGGCGTGTAAGATGACCCCCGACTTTTGCGAAGATTTTCCTGGGTTAAAAAGTCATCTTATATGCCGGAAAATACAATATTCTTTTATTAGATAGGATTATTGTATTATTTGTTTGTATTATGTAAACTTTCTTCCATCCCTGTATATTCAGTATACAATTAGAAATACAAAAACAGATTTAAAAAAACACAAGAGCATTTAATTAGCTGAGGATTATCTTAAAATTATCTTACCCAGCCTCCTTTAACAGCTTGAATAATCCTAGAGAGCCATTGCCACGGCTGGAAAAACTCCATTGGTCTATATACTTTCCTCTTTACTCAGAATACATACATGACTAATGCTCATTCTTTAATAATCTATGGTGTCCAACAAAGAAAAATGTGCAATAGGTTTAGAATTGATTAATTTAGCTGCTGAGTTGCACTTTTTTTGAGAGCCAAGAATGCACTTTACTCATCTATCTAGCTTCTGAAGCTCCTAAAAATAGATAGGTTTTTAATAAATAGAAGACCTAAAAATAGATAGGTTTTTAATAAGTATTTAGTGAGTGAATGAACCCATTCAATTTATTGATATTGTTAAACTATAATCTGTTTTTAGTCACAATTAAGCAGATTCTGTAAAATAGTGCATTAACAGTGACACTTTTAACATTGGCGTAGAAATGCTCTCAGGATATGTGAACATTAACTAACTTGATTGTCTTTGGACTTCAGTGCTGTTTTTCTTCCTTTTTGTGTTTCATAATTCAGGTTATACAAATGTTCACACCTGAGGTAAAAAAAACACTAAAAAAAAACACACACCAGGCACCCACCCATATTCCAAGTGAAGTCCATTGTATACATTGGAGGATAACACAGGGGTGGGTTCTTCGAATATAATTTCATCAGATTAAACATTGCACATTTCATTTTGTATTATATTGTAGCTGGCTTTCTTGGTTACAGGCATACAGAATATCCCTTTTGCAAACAAGCTCTGTTTCTTGTAACTCACCATCTCCTTCTTGATTCCTTAATTCCACTGGCAATTTGGAGCAGCCTGCTTACTCATGTTGTGTCTGCAGCTCTGGAATCTCAGCCCTTGAGTCATGTAATTTTGGAAATCTTTGCTTTCTGTCTTATATATTAACAGTAATCAGGCAGCCCCTTAAGACCTTCTTGGAAATATCCCAAAATACCTTGGTTTTTATTTTGTATTTAGTTTGAAGGAATTCCAGCTAAGTTAGCCTTGGATTCCTAAATTTGATGGGCTTCCCAACTGAAGACAGACTTAGAGATCTCTAGTTTGGCAAACCAGCACCATTGGCGGCAATTTGTGGGTTTCCTCAATGTCACACAATCAATTTGTAATACCAAGATTCCAAATTCACAATTTAACTTTTTATTCCAAGGAAAGCTTTTCTTTGCAACAAATATTTAGTAATAGTAATTTTTCCCCTATTCAGTTTATCAATGAAAGGATGGATTCCAAAGTAGAAAAGAAAAGGATTAAAGATTTGTTAAATATAAGTGTGTGTGTGTGTGTGTGTGTGTGTACTATTTTATTGTTTTTTTACAGAGAGGAAAGGAGAGGGATAGAGAGTTAGAAACATCAATGAGAGAGAAACATTGATCAGCTGCCTCCTGCACACACCCCACTAGGGATGCGCCCACAACCAAGGTACATGCCCTTGACTAGAATCGAACCTGGGACCCTTGAGTCCGCAGGCTGACACTCTATCCACTGAGCCAAACGAGTTAGGGCTAAATGTAAGTATATTTTAATGAGACTATAGCAATAATTGAGGAATGGAATTTACAGGACATTTAAAAATAAATATATTCAATAAATTCTTATTAACCTTCTACACAAAGAATACATTACTAAGTCATTAGGAAAGCAAGAGTGACTAAGACCCATTTTTTTAAAGAAGCACTGTCTAGTTGGAATAGTAGACAAGTAAATAGATAATTTCAATAAATTGTAAGTGCTACATCAGGAGTAATACTGAGTCTGACAAAAACACAGAGGAGGCCTCCTGGAAGATGTTATATATAACCTATAATAAAAAAGAGGGAAGTAAATTAGCCAGGAAGAGAGGAATGCATTTTGAGCATTCTAGGCAGAGGAAGCAACTGTACAAAGATTATTCTAAGCAATAATGGACTTGTCTTAAAATCTCCCACATACCTTGCTAGATATGGTAGATTATAAAAATGGTCACAGAGTCTTCCCTTCTTTGTATCCAAAACCTCACCATGTGAGATTACACATCTTCCCATAAAGAGGTGGAGTATATATTTCTACCTCTTCTATGTGGATAGGCCACGTGACTTGCTTTGGCTAAAAGGACATAAGCAAATGTGATACTAGCAGAGACTTGACCAGTGCTTATACATTGAACTCTGCCTCTTGCTGAGCTCATCGTGCTTATGAACCTGAGCTACCTGCTCTGGGAAAGAGAGTCCCAGGTGGAGAACTGAGCCATCCTGACCAATTGCCAAATATGTGAAGGAAGCCGTCTGCAGGAAGAAAAATAAGCCCTCTCCCCTAGGTTCTTAATCCCCAGAACCTAGGAATATGGTACCTTACATGGCGAAAGAGACTTCAAAGATGTGATTAAATTAAAAATTTTGAAAGATTATTCTGAATTATAGGCAGGGGGGAGTCATTGTAATCACAGGAATTCTTATCAGAGAGAGAGACAGACAGAAGGGTCAGAGTTAGAGAAGGAAATGTGAGAATGGAAGTCTGTAAAAATCAGAGAAAGATTTGAAGAGGTTTCACTGCTAGCTTTGAAAGTGGAAGGAGTCCCATAAGCTGAGGAATGCAAGCAGTTTCTAGAACCTGGAAAAGGTGAGGAGAAAGGTTTTTCTCTAGAGAATTCAGAAGGAATGCGATTTATGCTGATACCTGAGTTTAGCCCAGTTGAGACTTGTGACATTCAGGACTATAAAATCATAAATCTGTGCTGTTTCAATAAATTTGTGGTAATATGTTATGGCAGCACTAAGAAACTAACATATTCTGCTAGATCATCGAGCTGACAGCAAACCTGCTAGCTGCTTATAGATACTTGGCAGAGCCCAGCAGGGGTTGGTTAAGCTGGTACAGAGCAGAAGAGTCACCTAGACTACTACAGGATCGTAAATGATACTAAATAGCTATTGTTCTAACTCATTAAGTTTTGGGGTGATTTCGTACACAGTAAGCTGATTTACTCATCTGTAAGTTCTAAATTAAAAAATGTAAAGCAGTGCTGGCTGGGTGGTTCAGTTGGTTGAAGCATCATCCCATACACAAAAAGGTTTCAGGTTCGATCGTTGGTCGGGGCGCATACCAAAGACAACCGATTAATGTTATCCTTCCTCTTTCTTCTTTCTTCTTTCTTCTTCTTCTCCTCCTCCTCCTCCTCCTCCTCCTCCTCCTTCTCCTTCTCCTTCCCCTTCCCCTTCCCCTTCCCCTTCTCCTTCTTCTTTTTCCTCCTCCTCCTCCTCTCTCTCTCTCTCTCTCTCTCTCTCTCTCTCTCTCTCTCTCTCTCAAACAAAATTTTGAAAAATCATTTAAATGTTCATACTACCCAAAGCAATCTATAGATTCAGTGCAATTCCTATCAGATACCAATGGTGTATTTCACTGAACTAGAACAAATATTCCAAATATATATATATGGTACCACAAGAGATCTTGAATAGCCACAACAATCTTGAGAAAGAAGAACAAAGTTGGAGGAATTGTGCTACCTGATACCAAACTATACTACAAGGCCATAGTAATTAAAAGAGCATGAAAACAGACATGTATATCAATGGAACTGAATAGAAACCCTGGAAATAAACCCATACCTTTATGGTCAATTAACATTTAACAAAGAAAACAAGAATATACAATGGTTTAACATAGTCTCTTCAATAAATGGCAATATTGGACAGATACATGCAAAAAAATGAAACTAGACCACCTTCTTATATCACACATAAGAATAAACTCAAAGACTTAAATGTTAGACTCAAAACCATAAAAACCTAGAAGAAAACATAGGCACTAAAATCTCAAACATTTCTCATAACAATATTTTTTCTGACATATTGTTTCTGGCAAGGGACACAAAAAAAAAATAAACAAATGAGACTAAATCAAACTAAAAAGTTTTTGCATAGCCAAGGAAACCATCAAAAAAATGAAAAGATGATCCATTTAATGGGAGAACATATTTGCCAGTGATACATCTGATAAAGAGCTAATTTTCAAAATTTGTAAAAAAAAAATTATAAAACTCAACACCTAAAAGACAAACAATCTAATTAAAAAATGGGCAAAGGACCAAAACACTGCTTCAAAGAGGACATGCAGCTAGCCAATAGACATATGAAAAGATGTTCAGCATCACTAATCACCAGAAAAATGCAAATGAAAACCACAATGAGATATCACCTTACACCTGCCAGAATGGCTATCTTCAATAAATCAACAAACAGTAAGTGCTGACGAGGATGTTAAGGAAAAGGAACATTTGTGCACAATTGGTGGGAGTGCAGACTGGTGCAGCCACTGTGGAAAGCAGTATGAAGTTACCTCAAAAAATTAAAAATGGAACTGCCTTATGGCCCAGAGATTACACTTCTGGAAATTTATCCAAAGAAACCCAAAACAGTAATTCAAAAGAATATGTACATCCCTATGTTCATTGCAATGTTATTTACAACAGCCAAGATTTGGAAGCTGCACAAATGTCCATCAGTAGATGAGTGGATAAAAAAAAGCCGTGGTACATTTACATAATGGAATATCACTCTACTGTAAAAAGAAGGAAATCTTACCCTTTGTGACAGCATGGATGGACCTGGAGAGCATTATGCTAAGTGAAATAAGCCAGTCAGAGAAAGATAGGTACCATATGATTTCACTCATATGTGGAACCTAATAAACAAAATTAACTAAAGCAAAATAGACTCATAGATATAGAGCATGCTGACTGCTGTTGTGGGGATTGCTGGGAAGGGTTGGAGGGATAGAGCAAAAAAGAAATAATGATGTATGAAGATTTGACATGGGGTGGTGAACACACAGTACAGTGTATAGATGATGTGCACCTGAAACCTGTATAATTTTGTTAAACAGTGTCACCCCAATAAATTCAATAAAAAATAAAAGAAAACTAGCCAGGACTGGTTTGTGTTACTGCTATACTGAGAGCTCCATGAATGGAATATGAGAAATCTTTTTCATTACTCACTTGTTATAAATGTTAGCTACCCTGATATTTTGGAAGCATGATAGGAAAGACATTCACTTATCTCTAGATTTATCTTTTAAATTTCTGGCATTTTATAGACACTTAAAACAAAGCTTCTATGTTGATTATTATGTCATTGAAACAGGTCAACATAAACCTAGAACTGTTTACAGAGTCTCCATGCCTAAGATCATTACTTGTCTTGCTCTCTACTCAGCTAAGACTAAGTCATCTCTATGGAATGCCAAAGGAAGACATTCTATCCTTTGTTAAGGGACGTGACTGACCACAGTTATATTATTATGCCTATGTCTGTTGAAAAATTCCAGGGAAAGTTAGAAGGAATCACATGGGATTTTGGCTTTAATCAAATGAAACCAGTTTGGAATGTAAAAGCAAAGAGAATTTGAGCAGTGAAAGAAATTTCACAACTATTAAAATATCAATTTTACTGTGAACTTTTTCCTTTTTTGCATGTCCTATAATTTGTATATACTTCTTAGAATAAGGATCTTGGTGCTGCAAAACATAACTTGTGTTATATGATATCTAGTTGCTTTTAGTCCCAGTACTGTATTATATCAATTTTCTATATTATATAGATATTTTTTTACCATCACTGTTATACATGATTCTTGGGGTCTATGGACATCAATTCTATGATACTGTCATCAGAATTATTAATTTTCTGCCTCTCTTTCTTTCCTCTCCAGCCACTAGTTATTCTCTGACCCTGAGTGGATGCAAGACCTACCTTCCCTGCTTTACTCCATAGGCTACCGAACATTGTGGAAGTGAAATTGTATAAGCACACACTGAAACTACTGCAAAGTTAGTATTTTCAAGTTCAGCTGGGCTCTCACTACCACGTGGCAACCCTTTTATTTGATGCTGGTTAATAGTCCGAACTCTCTCTTTTTGTAGATAATTTTGCTTCAACCTTGTCAAAGAAAATAGAGGCTGTCAGATGCAATATTTTCCCTTCCCTACAATATAAAACTGCCCATAGTAACATCCATTCTGCTTTTTTGTTTTAAGGGAAAATGAGCTGCTATTTATTAACTATGTGCTACATATCCCCAGCCAAACCTCTCCCCTGAACTCCAGACTCACACTTTTTATTGCCTACTAAACATCTCCATTGGGTATCAAATAGGCTTCACAAACTCAGCATGTTCCAAACAAAACTTCTATTCTTCCTTGGCAAATTCTGCTGTTCCATTGTATTCCCCATGCCAGTTAATGGTGACGCCACCCTTCTAGTTGTTCAGTTCCCAAATTTTGGAGTCCTTCTTGCCTGCCAAATAACTCTCATCTCTTGTTTAGATAATTACAATAACCTCCTAATTTGTCCTCTTGCTTCTGCCCTTCTGGCCCTACAATCCATTCTCAACAGAATAGCTGGAGTCATTCTGCTCAAAATCAGATCACAGGTTCTGTCCTAAGCTTTCCATTGTGTTTTCATTTAAAGTGACCAGATTCTAACATTGGTAAAGCGGGACACCATCGATAGGGTGGGGGAGGAGGGGGAGTTCTTTTTTTTATTATTACTTAAAATATTACAAAGAGTAGTACATATGTCTCTTTCCAAAAATTGGGACTTTTTAAAAATGCCGTGGGATGCAGGACAAATTGTTAAAAATCGGGACTGTCCTGCCAAAAGCAGGACATCTAATCACCTTAATTTTGCCCCAAGAAAAAGCCCAGGTCTTCAAAATGGCCCGTACAGCTCTACCAAGAGTCTCCCATTGCATCTTTGACCCTATGGCTGACTATGCTCCTCACTCATCTACCTCCCTGCTCTTCCTTGAATATGATAATGAGGGTCTTGCTTTAGCCTTAGGCCTTCACATCTGTTGTATTCTGCCTGCAAGTCTTCCCCAGGATATTTGTTTTGCCTGCCTTTCCTTTCCTTAGCTCAGCTATTGTTCAAATATTTTCTTCCCAGAGAGTCCTTTCTGATCACTTTATTTAAAATTGCACCCACTCACTTAATCCCATTGACTATGCTCTATTCCCCTTTCCTGTCCTATTCTTCTCCTTAATGCTTATCGTGACCAAACATTGTGTATAGTCACTTCTTTTGTTTATTATCTCACTTCTTCTACCACAATCTATATATATATATAAAAAGCCAGTGACCAGAACACCATAATGACTGGAACAATCAGTCACTATGATGCCCACCTGGGCCAGCAAACCAGCTCAATGGGGGGGTGGGGCTGGCTGGCCAACCTCCCATGGCCCCTCCCTTGGCCACTGAGCCCTGATTAGCCCCCCACTCCATTTGGGGTGGGGCCAACCAGCCCACCACCCACTGCCCCTCCCCATAGGTGGCCCCACCCCTAATAGGCCCCCCCAACACCAAACGGGGGTGAGGTCCACTGGCCAATCACCTGTGGCCTTCCCCCCAGCCAGCCCGGCCCTGATTGGGCCCCAATTGGGGCTGGGCTGGTCAGACCCCACCCGTGCATGAATTCATGCACTGGGCCTCTAGTGTAGGTGTGAAAAAGGGATTTTTGTTTGGTTTTTACTGCTACATTTTCCAGAGCTTATATTACTTGGCACATAATAGAAGCTCAATACAGACTTGTTGAGTGAATGAATGCTTTTTCCTTGCTATGAAACTTCTTTGTTTATAAACTTTGTTTATAAAGTTAATCTCTACTGCCTCTTTTAGGAATTGATTCATCAGCCATTCCCAAAATTTCCTGCATTTTTCTCTTACCTCTCATCTAATTAGTGTTTTCAGCTTTTGTAAATATAGTTAAATATCACTAACATATTTTTTTAAATCTTCTGTGTTGTTTTTAGTTCAGGCTGATATTCTATGAAAATTAAAACAAAGAAACACCAAATAAATAAACACATTATAGAAAAGATGGGATAGGATGGAATTAAAAAGTAAACTTAAAAAGTCAAAAATTGGAAAGTAATTGGGAGCAAGTGGAAGGATGAAATAGAATCTCATCTGAGGGCAGCTGTAGCCCTGTAAACATGGAGGAAGAAGCTTCAGCATGTTTGTGTGTATGTGTATGTGTTTGGGAAACTGTCCACTAATTTTTCTGGTGATGCCCAGAGAGCACTTAGACTTCCAGTTGACAGGAAGAAAGGGCAGGAATGAGAAGTGAGGCTAAAAAATGGGGTTTTTACATGAGTTTATGGAAAGCTGTATCACTCCATTCACCCAATTCCTCTTCCCATACTTATACACAGGAATGTTCACTGCAGGGCTAGTGAATATGCCAAGTCATAGTGTACTTTTGAATTTTTTAGATTATAAGTATATAGTATTTTGAGATACTACATATTAAAGCTAGCAGAGAAAAAGGCAGAATAGAGTAGCACTTACCGGCATAGATCAGGCACCGCACCGCCTGGTTGTGCATCTCAGGTATGCTTCTTACTATCTGGATAACTTCAGGTAACTTAGTTTCTACCTCAATTTTCCCATTAGTAAGATGGGCATATTAGAAGTGTTTTCCTTATGGTTGCTGTGAGGATGAAGTTAGCTAACATAATGTGCTTAAATCAGTATCTAATTATGTGCCTGGGCAAGGAAAAACAAACAAACAAAAACGCAAAAATAACCCACACACCATGATCCAACTCAATCTGTTTTATTTCCTCTAACTTGACCCATGTCTACTTTCACTAAGAATTCTGGGTTTGGTACTCTTGTGAGGGAGAAGAATAAGGCTTATTTTGAGAAGTTGTCTGGGATTTCTGAAGGAGGAGCAGGGGATGGAGGAAATTTTGATTTGATTGGATGTTTAAAAAATGCAACATGTGTATGATCAATACCTTGCTGCTATTCATACTTTGAAAGACCTCTGTCCCTTTTATCCAGTCTTTCTCCTACCCTAACAAATTTCAAGGGGAAAAAAAAAGGCCTACTTCCTCCACAAAGCCTTTTATTAAATCCCTGGAGCATTCAGAATTCTCCCCACTTTCATGCATATATTATTTGTTTATCACATTTAGCCCTATTTTTATTTATTTATTTATTTATTTATTTATTTATTTATTTATATCTTTATCATTGAGAGAATTACAGATGTCCCCACCTCACCCCAGGCCTTTATCACCCTATTGTTTGTGCTCATGGACAATGCATATATGTATATACATTCTCTGCTTAATCTCTTCCAGTCCCCCTTCACCCCCCATAGCCCTTTCCCTCTGAGCTTCCTGTCTTTTTCATGTTTCCACACCCCTGGTTCTATTTTATTCATCAGTTTATTTCATTAATTAGATTCTACACATAAGTAAGATCATGTGATATTTGTCCTATTTTATATGATCTAATTATAAGAACTATAGAAATTAGTACTTTATTGTATGATACCATATACAGAATATATTTTACTAATAACTATAGCTTTTCAGTATATGTTTATTGGTAACAGTTTTTATGATGAACATTGTGACCTGATTTTTCTGAAAAAAAAGCTTGTGCTTTCTTCTTTTCACAGCTAAACTGTTAGAGATGAAAATTTGCATTTGGTAGTTGTGTGTTTCTATTCCATAGCTCTTCTACTCCTTAACTCTCTGTAAATTGCTTTAATCCCTCCATTCTGCTAAAACTACTCTCATTGGGGTGTGCAGTGGCTTCTTAGTTGCCAGGAGCAAATATGTATTTTAGTCCTTTCTTAGCTTAATAGTTCAACATCAACATCTTGACCACCTCTCGAATCCTCTTGAAACTTCCTGAATCTTTGTTGGATTCCAGAAAAGTTTATTCTGGCTCACCTCCCACTTCAGTCCATTCCTTCTCAGTCTTCTTCACAGGCTCAGTGTCTAAGAAGACCTTTTGTAGATCTTTCATTCCACAGTTGGTTAGTATAAGTATTGGAAATACAATTTATAATGAATGGAAAATGTTCTTAAGAATTAAAACACTGTGATGCAATGTAATACATCTACTACATTCTAGGGAAAAGAGCATTATTGAGATAATAGCATAGTGTTGAGCATCCAGAATTGTGGAAGAATTTCTCTGATTAAGTTAAAAGACAAATTTTTCATGTTCGGGGAAACAATTAAAAGAACACTTGCAAAGTCAAAACATCACTAAGAAAAATAATTTAAATGCAGTTTTTAGAGAACTCACCTCATGGAAGTTCTCTCTCACTCTTTTGTGCTCCCCCAAACAGTATTCTATAGAGTAGATAGATTCATAGTGCACCAATTATATTCATCGGAAGGTGCTGGTATGGGAGAGAGAACTCTTATTCCTCACTTCTCTTGTCCTTCACAAGGAATTTTTCCCTTTCGGTCCCTCTCGCTATTGCCTGGAGAGGCAGAATGATCTAAAACTTGGTGAGATTTGGAGGAGCATCTGGCAAGAGTAGTGCCTTTCTCTCTATTTCATCTTTGGGATCTGTTTGCCTGCAAAGAGTCTGCTCTGATAGGTCAGCTGGAAAGCTTAGTGGTAAAGACCCTGCACTTGCTTTTTATTCAGAGGTGAGAACATCTGCTCAATTCTAAGGGTTCAGAATCAGGAAATTCATTGTTGCTACATGTTCTCCAAAGACCCTCTTTTGGTCCCCATTTGCCTCTCTCTTTGTCTATCTCGATTCAGAATTCAGGCAAGGAAAACAGGGTAGTTATTTAATTGTTCCCTCAAGCTCTAGTATTATCTTCCGCAAATTCACTTCCCACTATTTGTAGCAACATGCACTAGAGAAAATATAATTTCACAGACATATTGTTCTACCTGACAGTAGCTCAAAACAGAAGGCTTTTCTTCTGATTTTCTTAAGTTTGAGACAGTCACTCTTAGAATGATTTCATTGTCCCAAAGGGACCAGATCTGGGGGTGAGTGAGACCAGCCCCCCTACAAACCATGCGATATATTTACCATATCCATCTCACAGTGGAGGATTCAACTAGAATTCTTGTGGTCACATATTCTTGTTCCTATTTTTATCATGCAGATAACAAAACAAAGATCTAGCACCTAATGAAGTAGGATAAGATGAGTAGTAAGTGCAAGGGAAGTTCTGCTTTCTTTATTAGAAAATTAAATATTGTCTGATATCATAGAGTTCTCCACATTTCTAGAATTTTCTTATATCCAATCTGAATGAAAACCAATTTTCTCCAAACTCTAGATTTCTTTTTTCTGAAACTATTTCTATGAAAATAAACTTTGGTGAAATCTGGCTCAGAATACATGACAAAAGAAAACCTTTTACTTTTAAGGTTTTTCTGTGCTACATGATAGTCATAAAATGGGTTTTATAGTATTCACTTGAGGATATTAAAATGTTAAAATCTTTTATAGACAGTTCTAAAAGAATACCTAATTTATATGTAAGGGAAATCTTGAGTTATTCCAGGTTAGAGGAAGAATGCCTGGCGCAGTTAAAAACTAAAACTCTAAGGTTATCCTTCTGAGCCAGTTAGCTCAATTTAGCAATAGTTTGCAGAGTAACTGCCATGTGTGTTAGAAACTGAGGGTGGTGGTGCTGTTTAAAGATTAACCATACCTGGTCCTTGTCCCAGAGATTCTTTTTCAAAAACGGAAGAGGCAGATGTGAATTCAACAAATCTCTTGTCTGAGCCTCCTCTTCTGAGGCACCAGAATAGCCAACCTAGGTTTTGGCTAGATGGGTTAGTGCTAGGCTTGGGTTCCTAAGCCTTGATTTTGGGCTGGTAAGTACTCTGAAGTATCCAGGACTGGGGAAAATTAATTGGTAAATAAAACAAAACCAAAACAGCTACAACACAAACATATCCTTGGAAAATTCTAAGAGTCTATTACATTCAGACTTTAGGAATCGAATTTAGTCACTGTAAATTGAAATGCAAAGGACTAGCTATCTGGTGGATACTAGGACCAAGTAGAGAGTGAGAACAAGGCAGAAGAAAAGTGAGAGGACACCAAATCACAGCAGGGAGCAGGCTGGCCCTCTGGGACTCATTCTGATGCCTGCTGGCCATGCAAGTTGTGAGCTAAAGGCTTGAGTTGGGAGGATGCCAGCCAAGCACGAGATCATCATGGTGTAGGAAGAGGACAGAGAATTTAGCAAATCATATAAGTTAGTTGTTATTTTCATCAAGTTCCGTTTTTACAACTGATGCTTGGAGCTCCCTCTAGAAGATGTAGGATGATGTAGAGAAGGGGTACCTAAAATAAGCAGGAACATCGGAATATCCATACACTTTTTGGTCTCCCCGTATTCGCTTTCTTTTATGTCATGCGTGTACCTCTAGATCTGGGGGTGAGTGAGACCAGCCCCCCTACAAACCATTAAGAATGAGAACGGTGGGTGGTCCTCCAAAGGGAGTGCTGGAATGCTGTTTTACAATTTAAAAGGAGCAGATCTCAGACTGGCAAAACCAGATGTTCTCCACAAAGAGGAAAGTCAAGATATCAGATCAACTGAAGACAAGATTGTGAGGAAGAAAGAAGGCATCTGACTTTACCAACAATCCTGAATGTGGTAAAGGAAGGCAGCAAGCTGTTACAGAGAAGCTTTGCAGCCAGGCAGACACCAGTGTGAATCCTGGTAATGAATGCTACTTGGTAATTTTATAATCTCTGGCAAATCAAATAATCTCTCTGAACCTCAGTGGTAAATTATAATTATAATTCATAATTATAATTATAATTCATACCTAAAAACTTGAATATGAGGATTAAACCCTCACCCTGGTATATTGGTAGTTATTATTAGCAACCTTCAAGAGAATGATCATTTTAGTTATTTCAGTTGGGGTAAATGCAAGCCAAAAAAATAAAAATAAATAAAAAGGAAATAAAAATATGTATATAGCTCCGATAAAAAAAAGATTATTAAATTAGAGAAAACAGAGAAATTGGATGATGGCTAGATTAGATGGCAGCAAGTTAAATGTTTTTTTTACCACCCCTCCACTCTGTGAAAATAAAAAGGCTTGGCAGAAATAACTCAGAGAAAAGATTATGGAGAAAGAAAATAAATGATATAAATCAATAAGTCACTTAAAGTTTCAAGTGAAGAAAGATCACTTCTCCAAAAACTAAGGGTAAAGACAAGATAATAGCCACTTGGTATCTTCATAAGCCATCTCAAGTATTAACTCTTCTGTCAAGTTCTTGATATCTCCAGCAAGGCTCAATTGCTCCTCCCTCTGGCCCTTTCTGTCCCTGACATACCTCCCACTGCAGCCTTTACCACATTGAATATGAATTCAGTATCCTCAGTGCCAAACATAGTTCTTAATCCATATTAAGAACTATTTTTTAATCCGTATTAAGAACATTATTTGAATGAATGAATGAATGAATGAGCACAAATAACTACTTTATTTTTCTTCTAAAAACCCTACTTCTAGTGACTTGAATCTCTTGGGTGATTTGACTAAGAATACTAGTATCCAGCCCATTGTTTTTATACCAGGACATGTATAATACAGTTTTATCTTAATAACTTGGTTCAATTTTCATCTTTCTAATGGACCCAGAAGAGCCATTGTCCTCCTCCTTGCTGAATTGCACATTTATAAGTCTCTCTCTTTTATTTAACTGCATGCTCCTCTAGGCTAAAAGCCAAATCTTTTTCATCATGGTATACAATCCACAAAACTTCACTCACACCCTCAACTCCATATTCAATTCCTGACACTTAGAAACTTTATAAATGTTTGAGTAATTAATAAATGAGTACAATCCAGGTAAGTAAGATTTAAACAATGCCTAATGTGGTATTATTTAAACCTGTAGTTAAGTAATTGTGCTTCTATTACAGAGCACTTGTTTATAAAATGATTTAAGCACATCATTCACACATCATAAAGCTGCCCCTTTTAATCCCTTTGTTATAGTGCATTGTGAAACAGTTAGCTGTGATATCCCCACTGAGAGTATTTAGTGTAGGTAACTCAGTTCATTGGGAGAGGAGAGCAGATTTTAACTGTTGCTGGTTTCTTATAATTGTCACTGAGTTTTGCCATGTCAAAGAAAAGCTGCAATCATTGACTTTATTTGCTATACACATAAAGAACATGGAAAACTAAGTGGTCCAGTGGAAATCACTAAATCCATGGGGTTGGGGTCCATCTTTTTGATAAAATGTGCTTTCTTATTAAGAAATAAATTCTTCACTCCCAGAGGTTGACTAAGATGATACTTAGAGAAGAATGCCATATGGTTAGATTTAGGGCCCTGCAAGATTCCCACTCATCCGCCTCCTCTGCAGCATTTTCATTTGATTATTATTTGGATACATTTTCCTTTACTTTAAGCCTTTCCCTTAAAATTACCTATTCCAGGATTTCTAAATCAGTGGCAAGAGAATTGTTGGCCAAAGTTACTGCCTCCCTTATACAAATGGTCTTTTTAAATTATGTCACTCCCTTTTAAAAGTGACTGTGTGCAGCCAAGATGCTTTCACTTTGCAATTGTGCAAGAACTGTTTCGTGATATTTGCCACTGAACCTGGCTTTTTTCTGCTCTGACTTGCAGCTCTTGTCTTCTCTCTTTGCTGAGGTCATTTGAGAAAGATGGAGAGGCTTACAGACAATTGCAAATTGGTCTTTTTGATTTCCAGTTTAAGATTGGAGTCTTTCAAAGAAAAGAGGGATTGGCACAGATCACTGCTTATTGCTTAGAATTTCAATATTCATTCAAGAAATATTTAAGGAGCACCAGCTGTGAGCAAGGCACTGAAGTTACTTATGTGTTCACATGTCCAAGGGTCATGTCTCATGGGAAGGACATTAACATGGGTGTGATGAGGAAAGGATATGGTAAACACAGGGGACTTTGGAAGCACTGAGGAACATTTAATTTCATGTTGAAGGGAATGGCCTCCTTTCTGAATGGGTGGCCCAGTCTTTTAAAGAAGATTGGGAGCTGTCCATGAAAGTGAAGGGGATAATAAGATGGACAAGATGGACGGGCCTTCTAAGGAGACAGAAGTTTGTGAAACTGCAAGAAATTCTGTATAACTTATAAGGAGACTACATAGAAAGGAGTAATAGGAAATGAGCCTAGTGGGGAGAAAAGATGGTTAAACTATAAGGATTTACCATTTTTCATCTCTCCTCTTCTATGAAATGTGGATATCAAAGATAATAGTCCTAATTTTCTGAATGGGATGAGAGATGGTGATGGAAAATGAAAGAAGCTAAAGATTATTTCACATGCTAAAAAATATAGATAGATCCATAGGGAGAGCAAAGGATTTGGAGGTAAAGCCTAGAACTTCAAACAGTCTGGATGGAGAAAGAAGCAGGTGGACAAGTTGAGGAGATGGTGGAGAGAGACGGAGAGGGAGAACACAAAGATACACACACATAACTACGTACATAAGAAAGAGGCAGTGAGAGACACACCTGAGAGAGGTAAAGACAATTAAAGAAAAGATCATATATTTATCCATGGATGAATGGATAAACATATGAGATAGATATAGATATGCCACAATGGAATATTATTCAGCCATTTGAAAAAAGGAAATCTTGCCATTTGTGACATCATGGATGGACTTTGAGGGCATTGTGCTAAGTAAGGTAAGTCAGAGAGAGAAAAACAAATACTGCTCAGGGTGGGGCAAAAGTGAGTTTACAGTTGTATGCGAAAGAGATTTTATTCTTGCATTATTAATTGCATTACTTTTTATTGGAACAACTATAAACATACTTTGCTCAAGCCTGTATGATATTACACATATGTGGGATCTCAAGAAGCTGAACTCACAAAATCAGAGAGTAGAATGGTGATTACTGGGGGCAGGGAGTGGGGTGGAATTAAGGAGATGTTTAAGGGTATCAACATTACAACTAGAAAAGAAATAAGCCCTGGAGGTTTAATGTCAGCATAATGATTATAGACAAGACTATTGCATTATGAACTTCACAGCTGGGAGAGCAGCTGGGCATTACCTGGCCTAGGAAGTATTCCTAATCCTCCCAGAGGAAAAATAAAGTTAGGTGTCCCTTTTCTGTTTCCTACATTACCAAGCCTCATCCCTCTCACCACAGGTACAACCTCAGTGAACTGACCATATAGCCTTATTCTTCATTTTTTAATAGACACCATGAGCATTTATATCCAGATAAATGTTTGATTTTGACTTTTTATAGTGCGTGGGCATAACATCTATGCAGGAAACTAGTCCATTTGTTTATGGACATGCTTTTATATGCTTGCAGCATAAAAATAACAATATAAAATGTCTGTTAAGATATGAAATAACTGTTGCCAAGCAGCTCAGTTAGTTGGAGTGTTATCCCATATACCCAAAAGTTGTGGGTTCAATTCCCGGTTAGGGCACATACCTGGATTTTGGGTTCAATCCCCAGTTGGGATGTATATAGGAGGCAACTGATTGATGATTCTCACATCGATGTTTCTCTCTCTACCTTCTCTCTCTAAAATCAATAAATGTATCCTCAGATGAGAATTTTTAAAAAAAAGATGAAATATGAATAATGCTAAGAACACTTTCACTTTAAGCTCTCCTGTCTAACAAGAAACCGCAAAAGTGCTTCTAGATTTTAAACCACTGTAGCAGGTATTTCAATATTAGGGACTCTTATTCTGTAGTTCTGGATTCTGAACTTTTAGTTCTACCCGCTACAAAAGGATACAAAACTCAGTCTGGTTTCAATTTTTTAAACAGGGGAGTGTGCGCCGGTTGCTTCCCTGTTTGCTCTCAGATTATTTCCCTGACTTTCTCTTCCTGTGTGTTAGGTAGAAGGGAACTTCATTTCTCAGTCTTCTTTCTCAACTAGCTTGTAGGAGAGAAGGAGGAGAAAGCGGGAGTACTTCTCCCTTTCTTATTCCGCTTTGGGTGGGTCTCCAGCATCTCTCCTTCACTTATTGTCGATCCCACTGGACAGCTTCACCCTCTAGAGTGCAGACTCCAGGCAGGACAGATAGGCCTTTGTGTTTCCAGCTTTCCATGAGTGCCCTGGATTCAGAGCTCTAGCAAGACTACCCTTCTCCTTCTCTCTAACCCTAAGGACCACACAGACTTCTTGTGGTTGTGCATCTCTCTCATGTATGTATCCCCTGTTTGGCTTTGCATTCTCTTCCATTACCCATGTAACATATTCTCTAACCTGGGTCAGTTGTTGAACTGATTCTCTATTTCCACATCTGTAAAGTGGAGATGATAAGACACTTCAAAATGTTGGAAGAATCATATATTTTCCTAGAATGATCTCAAGCAAATGTCAAGAGTTTAAATTGGGCTGATTAGATTAAACACTGAAAGCTTCAGGATCCTGAGGTGGAGTCTGATTTGTTACTATGCTGTAGGCAGTCCTTCTCTATGGACAGGACCCAGGCTAATGACCATCTTACATTAAAAACAGTGATATGATAAAATCAAGCCAGTTTGCAGAAAGGAAGCATGAATGTTAGAATTAGTCCTCAGTATAGGTCCACAGGATGACTAGATACTTTTCATCATAATGACTCTGTTTACATGGCTTAGCACATCACCATATTAAAGTTTCCAAGGGAAAAATAAAGTTAATCAGCTTTTCCGCATAGCAGAAAATGTGGCTACCACAGCAGTTTTATATTTCAGAATTTTAGATCCTGGAGAGAAACTATGTCACATTCTTATTGGTCTGCAAGTATAAGCATCTCTACCAAGGAAGCTCCCGCAGAACCATTCAAAAGCCTGGGAGGGCTAGCCAGTTCCTAGAGGAGGGGAGCGACAATAGGCAATACCATAAGTGTTCACTAAAAGTATGCATGAGGCAAACAAGAGTCTACAAGTATTAAAAAAAGGGGGGTCTAGCCAGTGGAGTATAGCATTCTGGAAAAGAAGGGGGTGGTGATACAGAGGAGAGAATTGTCAATGAATGGCAGATGTCGTGAAGGAGGTAGAGTCAAAGTCAACTACAAATCTGAAAGGAATTTTTGTTTGTTTGTTTAAACACCAATATGGTGCTTACCTGCTTGGAACTAGTCTAAGTACTTTATACAAATTAATTGATTTATTTCCCCTAACAAGCCATTGTAGTAAGGAAATGGAAGTACACAGAGGTTAAGCAGGCCTGTTTTCAAGTAACAAAACAACCAGATTTCATATATACTGATCCATCCTGGGGCTGAGACAGTCTCTGATGAATGTTACCAAGGAAGACAGAACAAACACTTCTTTAGGCCTCATTCACCTTGCATGGGCTATGTGTCCATTCCTAAGTGGGTTTTGTAACCAGGCTGATAGGCTATTATATATCAAGGTATGGACAATCCTACTTAAGCAAAGGACTGAGGAATTCCCACAAAGCAAAAATTTATTTGCTAATGCTAGAAGATGGAGAAGCAGAGATTTGTGGCAAAAATAACAAATGAATACCACAAAAAGGAAACAAAGCAGAATTTCAGTCTGAAAAGGGACAACAGAAGCTGCTGAATCAGAAGAGAAATAGGGGGCCACAGGATGGATAAGAGAACAAATATAAGCACCATTGGGGTCTTTCTGAATGAATTGGGGAGATTTCAGCAGGGGCTAGTGTTCCCCACTGTGACTCTTACAACAAAAACAGAAAAACTCTGATTTGTGGTCCCATTTCTACCTTTATGTTGTTGACTTAAAGGAAATACTAGTTGGCCCTGGACCTGAACCTCCTGTGCCTCTTAGGTAGAAGCATCTTTCCCCCTGACTGGTTCTCTCTCAGTACTGTATTAAGGTTTCTTTTCATCTTCACTTTGAGCAGAAAATCAACAAGTAGGCTTTTCATAATTTAAACTCATATCTTTATATTTCAACTTAAAAAAAGCAACTCTTCTACCAGAGTAACTTTATCAAGGTTAAAGAATGATAGTGTGAGAAAAATACCACTGCTGTCTAACTTTCTTCTAATGTTTATCTCTACTCTCTGAGGTGGGGTGTGGTCAGTCTCAGTTCAGTCTCAACTTAGTCATTTGAAAGGTGTTGAAGCCAAGATCTGAACACTGAGAGAGGAAGAAATATATAAAATGTAAATAGGTCCCTCAGCCCGGCCTGTGCCCTTTCGCATTCTGGGACCCCTCAAGGAATGTCCACCTGCTGGCAGGCCTGGCCAGCCTGGGTAAGGGGCTGATGGCTGTTTGTAGGCTGGTCAAGTCCCCCAGTGGAGACCCTCACCCCATGGGGGTATGGCCAGCCTGGGTGAGGGGGTGAGGGCTGTTTTCAGGCTACCCACAACTCCCATTGACCCAACGTCCAAGCAAGACTGGCTGGAATCAGGTTTCTGGGGTTTATTTATCTTCTATAATTGAAACTTTGTTGCCTTGAGCCCAGGCCTAAGCAGGCAATGAAGCCTCCTGTTTGCTTCAGCTCTGTGGCTTCTATAATTGAAACACTGTTGCCTTGAGCAAAGGCCCAGCTGGCCTAGGCAGGCAGTTGCAAAGGAAGCCTCCTGTTTACTCTAGCTCCGTGGCTGCGGGCCTCCATCTTGGCTGGGTTAATTTGCATACAGTCACTCTGACTGGCTGGTGGGCATGGCCTAGGTGCCTCGGAGTGATGGTTAATTTGCATATTACTCTTTTATTATATTAGATTTCTCTCAAAAACATGTAGTTTTACAAAAACAGCCTTTCATTCAACACAAGTAAGAAAGAAATGTTACCTGTGGATTTTAATTGGAATGATCATTGATTGATTACTGTGTAATTATTTTAGCTAATGAGAAAAAGGAACTTCAAAAATTATGGCAGTATCTCGCTGCTTTATTTAATAATAGATTGCTGTAATGATAAGTAACTTATTAGCCAGGCAGCACTTAGACTGGAGAGGAACCACTCACTGAATTTAGTAATTTCTCTAATCATCTTGTTATAATAAAGAAAACATACCAAGTTATATCCTGGTAAGATTCAGAACCCTACAGTGTTTTTTTAATAGTTTCATTCATTCATTTTCCCTTTGTATATATACTTTATAAAAGGAGCATTCTTGGCTTCCATTCATCTTTGGAATGTACAATGTAGAGTCTGTCTCTTCCCCACAGATTCAGCCTATGTATTTTCACTCTTTAAATTGAAATAATTCCATGCCGAGTGCCTCCTCCCATAATACTAAGAAGCAGAACAACACTGTCATCTGCTTTATTTTATGGGCACTTGTGATTTTTCTGTAGAGGGATAACTGTTGATTAAATATTTTCCATGCTCCCTCCACATTTCCTGGTTCTGCAGCTCTTGTTTCCGTGACTTAAAGCAAAAATATTGCTTGGTTAAGACACCATGCTCTATTTTAAATCAGTTTGCAACCAACATTTGGTTATTGGAATATCATTTAAAATAAAAGCTACCCAGATTTGAATATTACTCACATGACCAAAAATGAACTAGGGCACCTTCTCTGTCAGCTCATTAATTTAATAAGTGACTTGCAAAGAGCTCTTTATAATTGTACTACCTTTAGAAATGTAATCTCTAAGATGATTTCTAGTTAGTGTTTAATAAATTTATCAAAGGACATACAAATACATAAAAGCATATTATATTGTATGCAACATTTACATTTATAATCTGGAAAATTATGATATCAGTTGCTGTGTTGGCTATAGTCACTGGTAGATTTTATTAGAGAAACTATACCTTTTAAAGACATGTCATAGCAAAACATACAACAATAGCAGCAATAGCACCAACTTCTACTGTTGGTACTACACTATTTTTATGAGGTAAACCAGATAGCTACACTTATTCCCATCTTAAATGAGGAACCTAAAGCTGAGCACATTTCAATATCTTGTTGAAAATCAAAGGACATACCCAGGGCAGAAACAGGGAAATAAATCAGCCTCTCTGACTTCCAAGAATACATATTTCAGTATCTGGTATTTTGTTATGTTGACAGCATCTGATACATCAAAAAAGTTTGATTGGCTTTGCTATATACACTTTTTTAGTTTGATGTAGTCCCATTTATTCTTCCCCCTCTTTGTTTCCCTTACCAAAAGAGATAGATCAGAAAAATTGTTGCTAAGAGAAATGTCTGAGATTTTACTGCCTATGTTTTCTTCTAGGATTTTCATGGTTTCAAGCCTAACATTTAAGCCTTTAATCCATTTTTAGTTTATTCCTGTGTATGGTGTAAGAAGGTGGTCTAGTTTCATTTTTTTACATGTATCCATCCAATGTTCCCAACACCACTTATTAAAGAGATTGTCTTTATCCCATTGTATGTTCTTGCCTCCTCAAATCATTTATCCTCAAATTTTTTGTAATAAGTAGAAATACTATATGACACTAGGCAGATTCTGATTTGGGGCAATAATATATTAGCCTTATTTTTCTAACTTTAATAAAATTCAATGTAGAATTTCAAAAGCAGGGCCTGGCCGGTGTGACTGACTCAGCAGGTGAGCATTGACCTATGAACCAGGAAGTTATGGTTCAATTCCTGGTCAGGACACATGCCCGGGTTATAGGATCAGACCCCAGTAGGGGCTGTGTGGGAGGGAGTGATCAATAATTTCTCTCATCATTGATGTTTCTATCTCTCTCTCCCTCTCCCTTCCTCTCTGAAATCAATAAAAGAGTATTTTTAAAAAGCAGAGAAAAATATATTTACTTGTATGTATTTTTCACTGTTAGCTTCTCATGGATGGCCACAAATCAGGTGGATTTATCATTCCTTTAAAATTAAAGAATGGAACATTCTCCAGAAGTAGTAAGCAGACTCATTTCTCTTCCTCATATCTATTTTTCTTGCATCTGGGAAATACTGACAATGGAGCACAAATAAGATGTTCACTAGAAATTTTTATAAATTAATGATCTGTTGCAAAAGTCCTTTCTTTGCTCCTGACAAAATATATTTTAGTTTTATTCCAGTTTAAGCTCTTCTATGAACAAGTGGCCAACAACCATGGTTCAACATTTACTTCAGAACACTGATGAGCGGGTCAGAAGCATGATCTGCTTACAGAATGCTTTACGCTGCAAAGTCTTCATAAAGGAAAGAGTGTCTTAGTTTAATCCAGGTCCAGGCATTGTGTAGCACAATATATGAGAGCTTTCGATCATAAATAGAATTCTGCTTCTCCCATATGTAATAGTGCCATGTAGTTGTGGCCAAGTCTTAATGCACCCTATGATATCACTTCCCCATTTTAAAAACAAATGAAGATCATAGTGATTTATTTGGATAGTTTTACTTGAATCTCTTACTTTACTAGCTTTTTCAATACCACACAAGACATTTACTAAAACTGTTTCAACCTTTCAGAAATAGATTAAGAATTTTTTAAAAGAATTATATTGAATAAAGAGTAACACTCTTTTTGGAAGGTCTAGATACAGAAATATATGAGCAATGGATGATCTCAGTGGTTTATAAGATGTTACCAGGAAACTTTGTTTTTTTCATCCCATGTTCACTCTCGCATTAAGACCCATCAATCTAGGGGGAAGTAGTACTTTAAAAGTAAATGCATCTTAGGTTAAAGGAAGAGGGGGGAAAATGGAAATAAATCATAAAATAATCAGAATATAATTGATTTATAAACCTTTAAGCTTTATTTTAAACATTAAAATCCTCACAAGATCTGGACCAAGTCCCAGAGAATGACCAGTGGTACTGATTAATAACATAGAAGAGCAACGGAGAAGTTAAGAAAGGACAATACTTATGCTTATTGATAGGATGTTTTTAAAGTGAGTGTACAGGTGGAATAAGAAGGTAAAACATTTCGTTAACCTTGTCAAAGCTGGGTGTTTTTGTTTTTGTTTGTTTTTGTTTTGTTTTGTTTTGTTTTTACCAGGAAAGGGCCCAGAGACCTGATGAGGATCCACAGAAACTTTGGTTAAAAGTCATGGCAAAATATATGATCTGAGATAGGTGATGGCTAGTGCTTACTGTTGGAAATGTTGTTGGTTTGGGGGGTGTTTTTTTTTTCTTTTTTGCTATTAGTTATCCAATTATTTTTAAAAGGCACCCTTAGCTCGGTTCAAGGCAGAGCCAAGGGCTAAATATTAGCTCAGGGTCACACAATAATTTGGTTTTCACACAACAGGGTTTCCATTGCCTTCATTGCCCATTGAGCTGTATCACCTTGTTGCCAGGCTGAGAAGGTCCCTCTGGGCCAAAAGCAACCCTCCTGTTTCTATTTGTGGTTGGACAGATGTTCACATGACAAATGATTCCTGTGACACCCCCCCCCCCCCGCCAAAAAAAAAGCAGGTGAAGCTGAGGTTAATACAATATTGAAGTGTTAAGAGGTTTTTCACAGCTCAGGAAACTCTCAGCTGAGTTGATTCTCCTGAAATGTTGAGTCCTGTTTTCCGTGGCGTGGTGCAGCTGATGTTGTCACTCTGTGGTCAGGAGCAGGAAAGCTGGTAGGGCAGAGAGAGATTAGTGGTCTGAAAGTATGTAATTGGCATTGCATGGCAGCAGGGAGTTGACAGCCTTCAGGGACCGCAAACGGGAGAGGACCAAAAGCTCAACGGAATTAAAACAAACTGTGATTAAGGAGAAAAAAAAATCCGAGAGAAACATAGTCAAGTATTTAAGAATTTGATAAATAACACATGAACTCCATATTGCCCACTTAAAAGGTAAGGTGTTAAATGAGATAATATATGTAAGAAAATTAGTACAGTGCCAGTATCACAGTGATTAATCAATTAAAATCCTGGCAGAATTTATTATTATTATGTATGAGGGAGCAGGTCTACATACCTCAATCTTAGAAGCAGTGTTATTTTATTGGAACTTACCCTCATTTGCACTAGAGAATTTTGATCCTCGATTCATAGCCTGTACCTGACATTGTGGGTGGAAAAACTCCACTCATGAATTTGGAGAGGGAAGGCACACCGCTACGGCAGTTGCCATCCAACTGAGTGTGGTTAGTTTGTATAATTGAAGCCAAGCAAAACGAAGGCAGTGCTGGTACATGGATCCTTCTGTTAGACTAAATAAAGAACAATGAGACCATTTTTATGGGGGAGATGAAAAAAATGTGTATTTAATAGTAAGGAATGGCTTCAGTCTAGGAACCTTAGGCTGTGTCTCAATGTTACCAAATGCTGAGGTGAAGCTGCTGCACAAAAATCTCAGTCATCCAGATGTTTCCAGAAATCCACTTTTTGATTTCATTGTCAGTGAAATCACTGGAAGATTTTTTTCCTCCTGACATTGCAAGATAGTCTCAATATCTTTCTAGTTGGCTGGTAGATTTCTCTATCCTAGACTATGTCATGGGTCCATTCTGGACCAACACAGCTGCTTTCTGGGGTGTCAGTTCACTGCTGCAATCTCTCTTCAACTATAAAGGACTGTTTTGTGCGAAACTTGCACAGGGATGGAGCCCAATTTGATGTTTGGTTCAATGGAATGAGCCAGTGAGTTTAGTATCCTGGTATTTTCAAGCCAGAGGATTTAAATTTACGAAGCGATGGCATTTAACTTTCCCCTCTGTAATTCAAATGTATCTGAAAGAGAGCAATGAACAAGGATCCCTCTGAAGTTCAAAGAAGTTAAATCAATTCAAATCTGTAACAGTGTCCTGTTCTTGAGCATCTGGGAAGTTCAGCAAGCCCGTTCCTTGCTCAGGACAAGATGATAGAGAATGAGCAGATGTTCTGAATGTTGGCTGCTGAGTGAATGAATTGGAATATTTCAAATAGAGGTGATGTGGACATGTAGATCAAGATTTAATTAAACCCAACTTTTCATCTTCATTTATCTCATGTAGCAGAAATATAAATGGAAAAGCATGACCTCCATAGTCTGAGAACATAGATTCAAATTCTAAGAACACTACTTATCTTCTCCAAGCCTCCTTAACCATAAGATAAAATTTATAACCTACAAGAATTTTATGAAGATCAGGTTAGATATTTACAAAGAGTTATGCTTACTCATAGTAGGTGCTCAATAAATATTAATTCTTTCTCCCCTACTTGCTATTTTTACCCTCTCACTAAGTATGACTTAAATTCCAGGCATAAATGCTTAGCATGCAAAAGAATATTTAGAAAATTCAATTCTACTGATCTACTCCATATTTATCTTCTGTAATCATGTCACTGTAATGACTATATAACAACTAGAGGCCCGGTGCACAAATTTTTGTGCACTCAGGGGAGAGGGGGTCCCGGCCTATGCCCTCTCGCAGTGTGGGACCCCTTGGGGGATGTCCACCTGCTGGCGTGTCTGGCAGCCTGGGTGAGGGGCTGATGGCCATTTCAGGCTGCCCACAGTCCCTTCAGGGTTTGGTCCCTACTGGGGTGCCTGGCTGGAAACAGATATCTGGGATTTATTTAACTTCTATAATTGAAACTTTGTTGCCTTGGTTCCCCCGCTCGAAGCCTGGGTTGCCCCTGGCCACCCAAGGTCCCAGCCAGGCAGGTATCTGGGGTTTGTTTATCTTCTATAATTGAAACTTTATAGCCTTGAGTAGATCTCAGGGCCCACAGGGCCCTGGCTTCCTCTATTGCCCGGGGAAACTCCAGCTCCATGGCCACCACCATCTTAGTTGAGTTAATTTGCGTATTTGCTCCTGATTGGCTGGTGGGCGTGGCTTGTGGGTGTAACGGAGTGAGGGTTAATTTGCATATTACTCTTAGATTAGATGAGCAATGCATTCAGAGGAGTATTGGCAATAATTAATTTGCAGTGATGAGCATTCTTTATAGTGATTTTGACAAGTTCATAAAAACTCATGAGATGCTTACATAGTGTTATAAGACCTCCAGAGAAGTTGTTTTTGAAAAAACAAAAACACTCATAGGGAATGAAGGATTCTCCTTATCCCATGAAAGGAATGCCAGAGAACTAATATGATGACTAATCTAAGAAACTATAGCACTTGAGGAATTAATTAATCCACCTAAAAATCCTATGAAGAAGCTGTCTCTATTATCCTCAAACACAGATCAAAGAAGTATACTCCAGGGTAAGACTCTCCTACTGTACACAGTACTTAACTGGTAGAACTAGTATACACTTTTAATACTCAATATCTATTGGAAATACTAGTTACTGCCTTTACTATCACATGAACTCAGGACACCTATCCTAGAGTGGTAAGCTAGTGTGTAGAACTCTACATTGGAAGAGTCTTGGCATTGTGAAAGGAGGGGCTTATTTTGAGCACAGGCTCTAATTAGAAAGCGAGTCTCCAGAAAAGCTAGAGATGAATGTAACCATAATGCAACCAGCCCTCACCATAGCAGGTAATGGGGCCAGCAGAGAGAACATAGCGAGATTGGTCATCTTAATGAGACAAGCAGCTGGAGCAGCATTTTACAGAGAAGCATCCATGTGATAAAGACTTTATCTCAAACAGACTTTAAGTAAGTGCTCAGAATGACACACTCAGAGGGCAGATTGTATGGGACAAAAAAAGAAAACATTGTGGGAAATACAGAATATCAGCAAACCTAGAAGAAAAAAGAACCCAGTTGAGATTATTGTCTTGGCCACTTTTCAGGTTCTTTCTTGAGTATGGAATAGCCAAACCCTGATACCAAAACCCTAATAAATAGTATTTGGTTTATCATTAATATTTTGATTTAAGTTTAGATATGGAAAAATATATAGTTTCCATGTCAACAAATAGGTTCAAACATTTTCAAAATATCCTATTGTTTTCATTAAGACATGGCTGCCCAGACTGTGTGAATCCAGCTTGACTATTCAGTTAATATGAATGCCTGGAGTTTGCAAAAGTAGATTAGCACCCCTCTCTAAAGATTCTTATTTCAACAAGTATGTTGTAATCTGTCAGTCTTCATATCTATGTTTCCCATATAATTTGAGCTGAGAATGTTTTACTCATCCTACATAATAAAAGCTTAGCATGCTAAGTGTCTGGTTGGCAGGTCAACCATTCAACCAATCAAAGCATAATATGCTAATGCAGTGGTTCTCAACCTTCTGGCCCTTTAAATACAGTTCCTCATGTTGTGACCCAACCATAAAATTATTTTCGTTGCTACTTCATAACTGTAATGTTGCTACTGTTATGAATCATAATGTAAATATCTGATATGCAGGATGGTCTTAGGCGACCCCTGTGAAAGGATTGTTCAACCACTTGAAGGGGTCATGACCCACAGGTTGAGAACCGCTGTGCTAATGATATGCTAAGGCTGCCTAAGTGCTTGCTATGACGTGCACTGACTACCAGGGGGCAGACGCTCCAACCAGTAGGTTAACTTAATGCTGGGGTTCGGCTGATCTGGATGGAGCAAGATGTGCTGGATATGCCCTGGAGCCCTCCTGTGGTCCCTCCCTGGCTGGCCAACCTCCCGCATCCCTCCTGTCCCCGGTGGGTGGGGTCCCTTGGCCTGGCCTGCACCCTATCACAATCCAGGACCCCTCAGGGGATGTTGGAGGGGAGGTAGATCCTCAGGGGATGCTGGAGAGCCGGTTTTGCCCTGATCCCACAGGCCAGGCTGAGGGACCCCACTGGTGCATGAATTCATGCATCGGGCCTCTAGTGTGAATATAGTTAACACCAAACATTAGGTGTCATTGGTATCCTACAAATTTGTTAAGGTAAGGTGTGTATGTACTAGTATGTGTATTTCTCTGCATATTAGTAGAGAAAGAGAATCGTCCAAAATACAAAGTGCATAATACTGGGTGCAACTATCCTTAGCTTTTTATCTTGCCTGTTATAACCCACCAATCTTCACTTTGGTTCCAGGAACATTATACCAATTGTCACGGATTGTATATGTCTGGCTGATCAGACCAATTAGTGAAAAGTAACAATACTGAAAATACAGAGGTCAGTAAGTCTGAAATTCAGTGTCATGTGAGTCAGTTGGGTTTACTACTCCATGAAAGCTATTCTGAAATGTCAATAGCTTTCATGGAGTAGTAAACCCAACTGACTCACATGACACTGAATGTGGCTGAGGTTAGGCCTTGCTACACACTTCTAAGATAACTAGTTGTGGGACCCCCATCTATGAAAGAAGATGACAGTTGAACATGTCATACAAATTAAAACAACTAGTGGTTGTGTGGATGAACTAGGCTCCAGGTGAGCAATGCAAACTGCACAATTCCAGAGGGGCACCACCACAATGGCATCTGTGTGACTTGCATTCCGTAGCGTTGTACAGCAGATAAACTATGAGTTAATGTATGCAATCCCGGAGGGGAAGTAGATCCAGATGTATAGCACATGCTATCAGTGCACAACCCATATCACTCAAACATCTCAATTTGCTCTGCCTGACTTCTAACTTCCAGCTGAGCCCAAGGATTTGTTCTCTCTAACCCTTTCCCCTAACTGTGAACGGGGGAATGTTGGACGACTGAGTTAATACACACAGAACAGCTCTTGACCAATGAATCTGGCAGTACCTTAGATGATATAATCCTAAGGCATGTGTTTTGCACTATTTCCCGTAATTCCTTTGTGGGAATAAGTCCATGTTGGTATCTAGAATAGTACACCCTTTATTGGCTGCCTTCCATTTCTTGTATCACCTTCCTACTTTCCTTTTGGTATTACCTGTACTTGAACTTAAATAAGGTGCAACCTAGATCTGCTTCAAAATTTCCAGAATGTAGTTGTGGTTCTGGTCCCCCGGAGAAGGCCTTCTCCTTGTCTGTTGGAGTTTCAGTAATGAGCCTGAACAGCTATCAGGGTACAGTGGACATTCCTACAAAATGTAAGGGGAAACCTCTATGCTGCCATCTGTGCCCATTGAATAAATAATTTAAAATCCCAATTAGAAGATCCCAACGAATCACAAAGTGTTCAAATAAATGTTTCTGTTTCTACCCAATATTACAGGCTCTTTAAAGTAATTCTGTTCATAACCTAATTCTGTTTTCAGAGTAAATGGAAATTAAATGTTAAAAACACACATGCAACACCACCAAATCTTTTCTATTAGCTTTCCAAGTACATAAATGGCAGAAATTTTTAAATTTAGAAGTGGTGACACAGCAACTCAGAGGCTATGACAACAGTTAAGAATACATCGGGAAATGGTGAGTGTGCCTACTTTAGGCTGATGCGGCACAGACCTAGGCCAGTGTTATCTACAGTTGTTAAGAGATACACATTCCAGAGAATGAGCATTCCAGAGAACTCATTTGAAAATGGATGGGAACATGTGATACTGAATATAGTTTAGTATGGGGAATTATGACAATGAGGTCACATTGTACATATTAGTTGTGATAGCAAAAACATTTGAAAGAAAAAAGGAAAGTCAAAAAGGAAAGAGAGAAAAATGATAAATTGTCTCTTTTAAAAAGAAATTACAAACTATGAAAGACTCTAAGGTGAAGGAATATTGAATATGAAAGGGGAAGGTATTTAAAGGGAGAGTTTTCATCGAGGCAAAGGGAAAGATAGGCTTGGATAGCAGAAAAGGAATGTGGGGAGTCAGTAAATTAGAACATATACAGTATATCAAAACCCTTTGTAGGAACACTTTTAAAGACTTTAAATCAGCTCATGGTACTCCTTTGACTCAAAATCCTCCAATGGATACCCATCTCTCTCAGAATAAGCCAAAACCCCTCCAATGCAACTCTACATGATCTTCCCCTGGCTTCTCTATTCTAATCTCTGACTATGCTTCTTATTCACTCCTTTCTAGACACACTGGCTCCCTTCAGGGCCTTAAACATGCCAGGTACAATCTATCCTGCCTCAGAGCCCTTGTATAGTTTGTTCCCTCTATCCATGGGGTATGTACATGACTTACCCCCTCTTCTTTGCTCCCATGTCACCTTCCCTGTCAAGTCTTCTATGATAATCATATGTAAAATTTCAATTTTCCCCCTGACCACCAATAGTATTTTTTACCTTCTAACAAAATGCATAATATACCTATACTAGTATATTATGTTTAACTTTCATTTGACTCCCCTCCTCCCTCCAGCTAGGATGTAAGCACTGTGTGGGCTGTAATTTAGTCTAGATTTTTTTCATTGATATATCTCAATCATCTAAAACAATGCATTAACGTAATAGGTGCCAATGAATATTAATAGATGGGTGAAAGAATAATGACTTGTTGCTTCCTCTGTTAACACCAACACCTGGCACAAAATAGTTGTTGAATAACTTAATGAAATAATCACTGAATCTATGAGCTTAACTAGAAAAAATCTTACAGGTGCTGAGGTAAAATTTTAAGTGAACTTTGACTTTGGTCATAGACACCAAAATGTAAATCAAAACATTATTCAAAGGCCAACTAATTATTTCTTCCAGCTGCTGAAATTTATAGTTCAATCTTTAGCTAGGAAATATGTCCTTGTAAATCTCTTGAATCCAACATCTTACTTGCCTAGGCTAGAATTTAAGAATTTTATTGAGGTAAAATGTGAGATAAATACACTTTCTGGGAGACAATTTGTCATATGGCCCAAGGTGATCCAGTCTGGAGAGACAGAAATATAATCTAGTTTTTCTTCTTTCCATCTCAATGATTCCAAATAATTTGTCAAATACCTATTTTCACAACATTTTAAGTAATTAGACACAGTGTATAACTATTGACTATTAGCACAAAGATATTAATCTTTAAAAAACAGAATATTTTTAAATAAGGAAATTATCATATAAAATATGCTGTCCATATTAGTGATCTAGAAGTATGTTATAAAATATTTGAAAATATAATAGCCTAAATTTAATGTGAAAAGAATGATTTTTGGTTACAGTGAGTTTCAAAACAACTTTGGTAATTTGACCTTTTCTGAAACAAATGAATCATGTGCAATCTGACCAGATGACTTTTTTTCCAGAAATGGCTCAAACTCTAGCCATGTTTCCACCATTACCTTGTGGCAAGAGACAATATTGACAAGTAATAACAGTTACTTTAACCTCAGGTTTTTGCCACAAAATTCATCTTGCTGTACTACTGATCAGCATTTTATTTCCACTTGGGTATGAGTCCAACCAAATATGGCAAATTGGCTTTGGTGTCAGGGGATTGGATCAGCCTAGGTCTTCCCAGGTCCTTTCAACTAAGACTTGCATTTAAGGCACATTCATGCAGATGAGTTGCGACAAGCTACAATGATTCAAATTTTGATGTTTTATTTTTATTTCTATCACCAGCTTTCAACGGCACCACAAATTTAACATAACCTTGAAAGAGATCACGGAAGATAGTACATTCACCATGGCTATACCAGTAAATAGACTTTAGGTAGAAAGCCCATTTTCGTGCTGCCTTTCTCCTGGAGAGGAATAGAATCCCCGAGTGTAGAGAGATAGTCCTGTAAAATATATAGACTAAAATTGCAAAATGTAGCAGTGCTTAACTATGGGTGGAGAGATCATAAATAGTTTTGACTTAATTTTATGTTCCTTCCTATATGTTCCAAATTTTCTAAAATGTGCACTTATTTTCATAATTAGAAAAATTCACTGTTTAAAAATAACTGGAATGGTCTGGGAGATCAAGAGAAAGGATCACATAGTCAATAGACTTTTAATACTGTGGATGATTTAGTACTTAAACTCAGTTGTGTTCAATGTGGAAAGTCTTTACTTGTAGTTTTTTGTTTGGGGAATTATTTTTGATTGGCCAGAGGGCATATCCCTGGGCTAGAAACGACCAAGAATAATTTCAGATGATAGATGGGAAAAGGCAAATGGATGAAACCACTAAAATGGTTTGAATGATTTCACCCATGCTGATTAGTTAGAGGAAGAGAGGGGAATGGAGTGGGAGGACACAGATCTGCCTATGCCCAGTAACTATTCATTAACGCTTTGTAGACATAACCTTCCCAAATCTTCTAAGATATTCTTCCTCCATTCATTCTCACCTCAATATATACCATTTACTCAAGTTTCCTGGCTAGAAATCTAAAAGTAATTCTTGACACTTTCTTCTCTTCCATTTCTTACATCAAAGTCATCACCAATCATCAACTAATAAATAGATTTTTAAAGTAATATATCTAGACAACGGAATACAATTTAACTATACAAAGGAACAAAGTCCTGATAAATGCTACATGAGTGGACCTTGCAGACATTATGCTAAGAGAAAGAAGCTGGATACAAAAGACCTCATATTATATGATTCCCTTTATAGGAAATAGCCAGCCTACGCAAATCCACAGAGTCAGAAAGCCAACAATGTGAGCTGTTAAGAAGAAGTGGGGATACACTAGTTTGTTAGGACTGCCATAGAAAGTACCACAGACAAGGTGGCTTAAACAAAAGAAAATTCTTTAATCACAGTTCTGGAGGCTAGAAGTCTGAGAGCAAGGTGTTGGTCATGCTGATTTCTTCCAAGTCCTGGCTCCTTGGCTTCTGGATGGATGTTTTCTCTTCTGTTTTTATATGGTCTCTCCTCTGTGCTAATTAACTTTTTTTTTATAAGGACACCAGTAACATTGGATTATTACCTACCAATATGACCTCATTTTACCTTAGTTTCCTCATTTTAAAGCCCTTCAAATACAGTCATATTCTAAGGTACTTAGGGTTAGGACTTTAACATATGAATTTGGTGAGGGGACATAATTCAGCCCATAAAGAGAGTCGCTGTTTTATGGGTAAGGGTCTTGCCCTAGCTGTTTTGGCTTGGTGGATAGAGCATCAGCCTGTGGACTGAAGGGTCCCAAGTTTGCTTCCGGCTTGATCCCTGGTAGGAGGTGTGCAGGAGGCAGCCAATCAATGATCCTCTCTCATCATTGGTATTTCTCTCTCTCTTTCCCTCTCCTTTCCTCTCTGAATTCAATAAAAATATATATATTTTAAAAAGAGTCTTTTGCCCTAGCCAGTTTTGCTCAGTGGGTAGAGTATTGGCCTGCGGACTGAAGGGTCCCAGGTTCGATTCCGGTCAAGGGCATGTACCTTGGTTGCGGGAACATCCCAAGTAGGAGAGTGCAGCAGGAAGCTGATCGATGTTTCTCTCTCATAGATGTTTCTAACTCTCTATTATTCTCTCTTCCTTGCTATAAAAAAATCAATAAAATATATTTTTTAAAAAGAGTCTTTCTTTTAGGGTGATAAAAATATTCTGGAACTGGATAGTGGTAAAGGTTGCAAACATTGTGAATGTACTAAATGCCACTGACTTGTACACTTAAAAGGGTTAAGAAATGATAAATTTTATGTTGCATGTATCTTACCACAATAAAAACATCATCTCTTAGTCATACTGATTTTATCTTATGAAATTCCTTGAATATGTATACATTTGCCATCTCTACTACTGCAGCCCAAGCTATCATTATTTCTTTCATGATATAAGTCAACAATGTCTAAGTACTCTTTTTGTTTCCACTGTTGCTCTGCTCTAGTTTGTTCTCTGTATTTAGAAATATGGATTATATTGTATTCCTGAGATTAAAACCTTTCAGTAATTTCTCATTTTATTTAGGATGAAATCCAAAATTTCTGGTTGTAGCTACAGACTCATCATGCTCAGATTTCAGTCTATATCTCAGCTTTGTTTCTCCCCCACTGCTTAATTTGATACAATTTTAACCCTTCATCCTTTAATGTTTGCATAAGCCAGGATCATTCTCACTTCCAGGCTTTTGCATATGCTATTCTCTTCATCCCCACCACCCTGCCTTCATTTTTTGCCTACCTAACATCTATCATTATCATAACTTAAATATCATTTCCTTGGAGCGTTTTTCTATGATTTCTTCATTTAAATTATTCTCTCTTTTTTCTTCTTCAAAGTATATAGAATAACTATATATTACCTGTTTTGGTTGGTTTAATGTCTGTTTCACCACCAGACTGTAAGCCTCATGAAGGTAGAAACCATGTTTATTTGGTTAACTGCTATATCCTCAGCACATAACTCAGCATGCAGTACATTGTAGGCACTGAATATTATTTATTCAAATAATTATAATAAAAATTATAATAGAGTTAGACTAAAAGATATCAAAAGCTCTATCCACCTAGAGATAATATAGCTTATAATTAAATTTACCTGATTTTCCTAATTTCAATGCAAGAAAAATATAGCTAGATTTATGGAATGTCAAGGAATCTTAACAGAATACTATGCATAACATTTTGCCCCCAAAATAATATAACAAATAAATGAACAATTCTCTAAGAAAGTATAAATGTAAAAAGTTTAAATTACTTTAAAAAACTTGAGAAGAGGTAAAAATTGAATACATTAATAACCGTATTAAAAATCTATCCCTAGAAAAGAAATTAGTTCAAAATAAATTATATGCTGATTCTTTTCAGCATTTAAAGAAAATATAATTACATGGTTAAATAAACTTTCCAAATCATTAAAAATGTTGAAAACTCATTTAATTAAGCTGCATAACCCTGAAAACAAAAACAAAACAAAAATGAGGAAAACTATAGATTAATCTCATTTACAAGTACCTTAAGTTAAATATTCACAAATGAGAACTGGAAATTTTCATGTTTGCTTCAGCAGCACGTATTCTAAAACCAGAAATTTGTTCAGAGAATAATATAAAAAACAAATAGGACTTATTCTAGAAGTGCAGTAATGGTTTAACATTGGGAAATCTAAACTAATAAAAGCGAAATATTAAAATTAACCGTTTCTCCGAGACAGGGTAAGCCACGCCCACCAGCCAATCAGAGCGGCTGTATGCAAATTAGCCCAGCCAACATGGCGGCCGCCACTCCCGGACCTGAGTAAACAGCCCTTTCCATTG